>WBNM01018089.1:49442-62931 GCA_013399055.1 Ramphastos sulfuratus | reverse complement strand
AGCTTTGTTGGTAGAGAAAAATTTTTAGTGAGCTGCATTTGTGCTCAACTCCCCCTAAAGTGCCTAAACACATGCCACCTATTTTCCTTTGGGAACTGTCTCAGGAGCAAAAGCAGGGAGCAAATTTCCCCCCCAGCTCCTGGAATAGTAGTGACTTGGCTGTGCTGGGTTAATGGTTAGACTTGACAATCTCTTCCAACCAAAATGATTTTATGATTCCGTGGTTCTCACTTGAATGATTTCTTCCATGCCCCCAAACTTGCAGATATGAGATGCAAAGCCCTGAGAGCTTCCTTCACCTTCCAGCAGAAGGTCAAGGCCACGTTGGCCCCCCCCCCCCCATGATAGGATGGGGCAAGGAGAATGAGACCATGGGCATGCAGTGAGGCCAGCCACGCAGCTGGCTTTGATCAAAGCCTGGCAGCAGTCTCTGCACCTGACAACCCTGTTTACGTTAGCTGTCGGGGAGCAGACTCTCATGGCATGCTAACCTGGATGCTGGTTCCATCTGCCTCTGCTGAGTGGAGGAGGGTGGGGAAGGGCACACAGCAGAGGGATAGGCTCCTCATGGGGAGCTCTTTTGACTGCCTGGCCCTGTGGTGTGGTGGTCACTGCATGGACCAGATGTGATTTCCCTTCTAAAGGGAATGTTCCTGTTACAGTGATGGGAAACACTCTCCCTGTTAGGTTTTCTGTCTGTTTTGTTGTCCCTGATTCCTTCAGAGCATCAGGGTGGTGGATTTGGAACTAGATAATCTTTGAGGTCCCTTCCAACCTAAACCATTCTATGATTGATTCTATGATTCATAACATGAATGCTCATGCTATGAACATTGTTGTGAACATTGTTGTGTACAGGGAGATGTTAGGTTGTGGTTGGACTCTATGGTCTTAGAGTCTTTCCCAACCAGGTGATTCTGTGATTCTGTGTTCATAAGGAACAGTCTCCCCTTCAATTTTGTTGCACCATGTACAAGAAGTTTGAATGATTGTGGCACTGGGAGGCTGCTTAACACTGCAGACTTGGTTCACATGTGTTCACTGAGCTCATGGGCCATGAGCTCTTGGCCAGTCTGTGAGTTTATGATTCTATGCCTTTAGAAAGGCATACTATTCCAGTTGCAGAAGGGCTCCAAGGCTCTGTCAAAGCCCAGGGCCAGTTTGGAAACTCACAGTAGGAAATGATTCCTTGGTCACTCGTGTCAGAGTGAAAACAAAATAATATGGGGCTAAATGGGATGAGTTTCAACAAGGCCAAATGCCAGGTCCTGCACTTGGGTCACAACAACCCCATGCAATGATACAGGCTTGGGGCAGTGTGGCCGGAGAGCTGCCTGGCACAAAGGGATCTGGGGGTTGTAATAGACAGGAGCTGAATATGAGCCAGCAGTGTGCCCAGGCAGCCAAGAAGGGCAATGGCATCCTGGCTTGGATTAAAAATGCTGTGGCCAGCAGGAGCAGGGAAATGATTGTTCTTGGACTTGGCTTTGGTGACATCACACCTTGAGTGTTGTGTTCAGTTTTGGGCACTGCAATACAAGAGAGATGTGAAGGTGCTGGAGAGGGTCAAGAGGAGGGCAATGAAGCTGGGGAAGGACCTGGAAAATAAATCTGATGAGGAGTGACTGAGGGAGCTGGGGATGGTTAGTGTGAGGAAGAGGAGGCTGAGGGGAGACCTCATTGCTGTCTACAACTACCTGAAAGGACATTGTGGAGAGGCTGCTGCTGGTCTCTTCTCACAGGTAGTTGGAGACAGAAGAAGGGGGAATGGCTTCAAGGTGAGGTTGGGGAGGTTTAGATTGGACATTAGGAAAAAGTTTTTCCCGGAGAGAGTGGTCAGGGACTGGAATGAGCTGCCCAGGGAGGTGGTGGAGTCACCCAGCCTGGCTGTGTTTAAGGGTGGTTTGGCTGTGGTTCTTAGGGTGCTTGAAGGTGAATCTTGTAGAGTAGGGTTCTAGGTTGAACTTGGTGATGCTGAGGGGCTTTGCCTGGATGTTTCTGTGATTCAATGCTCTCCATTCCATTTTTAAGGTTGCTCTTGTGTCCTGCTGAGAATGGTCCTGAATTTGCCAAATGTCCAAAGAGACCACTGATGAGTGGGTGACAAACTGCATGTTTGTAGGGCAGAGCTGAATGTCCCTTCACATCTCTAGTGGAGTATCTGTCATTACTTGTCACTCCTGAGAAATGTCACCTTCACTTTTGCGGAACATCATCCATCCTATTTCCTTGCACTCCCTGGAATGCACTAAATAATCAAGAGAGCAGCTGGCAAAATAAATGAGGAAAGTGTGTTTTTCATAGGGACATTGCACAAAGGGTATGATGGACCACGAAGTTTCATGGGGCAACTGGCAGAAAGGGCCATCCTTTGTGCACACAGACATGGCCCCTCTGTCCTTGGCTGTGCTTGGTGCTATCTGTCTGCTTTCCTAATTACCTATAGTCCTGCTCCCTCTTGTAGCAGACATGATGCAAAATAAATGACCTAAGAATTCTCTCCAGAACATGGCTCATTAGTGATGGACTGAAGACCAGGAAAAGCAGGAGAAGAGCTGGTTGGAGCCCATCTAGGAGGAGAACTAAATGATCTACCAGCTTCTTTCCCTTCATGGGGTTCAGGACTGTGATCTGGGTCGCACACCAGAAGTGCCCTGGCTCACATCCTCCCGCCACACAGCTCTGAGTGCAGTTGGATTCTCTCTGACTCCACACACCCTTCCCAACTATTCCACAATCCTCATGAACATATGGCTCTGGCAGTTGTCAAAAAATGTTGGACAGAGGCTTTGTGGTCAGCTTGATCTGTCCCATCTGGTCATTCTATCTCTTTGTTCTCTGGACTCCAATCCCTCCACTCACTCTGGAGATAATTTGAGTAATGCTTCCCTTGTTTTTGTCATTCTTCTGCCTCATTTTTTCTCCCTGCTAGGAAGTGCAATCTTCTCCTCCTTGGCTTTAGGGATAAAAATGATATGACTTGACCCTGGATGCCTGGATAGATTTATTTAGTCTTTCCTGCACTGCAGAGCACCCAGCGGGTGCATCGCAACAATCCTGTCCAATCTCAGCAAGGTGGTTTGCAACAGGGTACCAGAAGAGAGGAGAAATACCATGCTCCCACTTGGAGACTTTCATCAAGGTGAGGTGCAGAAGTAGGTCTGTACTTTTTTTTTCCTTCAAGCCACTGTGAGCTGTAAACTTGCTGGAGCTTGTCTCATTTTCAATGTGTCCCACACTTTGCGCCGGCTGGAGAAGAGACAAGGAGGCGTTGGGGGTCATGTCCACTGCAGTTCCTCTCTCCGATTTATCAGACCTCTCTTCCGCCCCCAGCTTTGGCTGAACCTTGCTGAACTTCCCCTGCATCCCCATGCTCTTCCCCTCTCCCCGCCGGTGTGTTTGCAGCCATGACCTTCCTGTGCCCGACCCGAGAGTGTCTCCAAGATGTGTGATTCAAGTGGTGGCGAGAATGGCTACAGCCACAGGAAGAACATCGCTGACCCACCCCTGGCTCCCACTCAACCTCTCTAATCAAGGGAGGAATGTCTCTGGGCAGAAAGCTCTTGGCTGAATGGCACTGGGGGGCCACTTAGCTCTCCTCTGTGAGCACTTCCTTTGGAAGCCCTCTGTGTCGGTCATGCTGGGCAAAGCACACCACACGCTCTGATGGGTCAGCATGTTTTGTCACAGAGGCACTCATAGTGAGGAAAAGGGCTGGGAGGAAGATGAGGAAGATGCACAGACTGAGGAAGGTGACTTGGCACCACTGCTTCTCCTGCCTTGCTGCCTGGAGATACTCCTTGTCTCCTCTTTCCATGCCAAGGGTGTTTTGTGATGGCTCACCATATTGTTGCTGCTCAGGGCTTGTTTCTTGGCATGAGTTTGGAGATGCATGGCCGAAAAAGTTGAGGTTGAGAGACCTTTGGCTGTTTAGCCTGAAGGCTGAGAGAAGATCTTATTAATGCTCATAAATATCTGAAAGGTGGGTGTAAAAAAGATGGGGACAAACTCTTTTCAGTGGTGCACTGTGATGTGATGAGGAGCAACAGTTACAACCTGCAAACCAGGAGGAGAAACTTCTTTGCTGTGGGGGTTCTGGAGCCCTAGAGCAAGGTTCCCAGGAAGGTTGTGGAGTCTCCTTTTCTGGAAAGATTCCAAACCCAGCTAGATGTTGTGACCCTGGGCAAGCTACTGTGGGTGACTGCTTTAGCAGGGTGCTTGGACTAAGAAGTCCCAGGACTAAGATGTACCTCCAGAAGTCACTTCTACTCCCCGCCACTCTGTGATTCTCCTTTACTTGCTGTTGCATGATTAACCAATAAGGAGAGAAGATCAGATAGGAGTGTTTAGAAACAGCCTCAAGTTTTCCCAAGGGAGGTTTAGATTGGATATTAGGAAAAAAAAAATCTTTACTGATGGTGTGGCATTGGAACAAGCTGCCCAGGGGGGCGGTGGAGTGTCTGTCCCTGGAGGTGTTCAACAAATATTTAGACATGGCATTTTGGGATACTGTTCAGTGGTCATGGTAGGGCTGGGTTGATGGTTGGACTTGATGCTCTTAGAGTTTTTTTCTGACCTTAATGATTCAATGATCCTATAATTCTATGAAAACCTGGGAGCATTTGTCAGCATGAATCCCTGTCACCCTCAGAAAGCCACCAGTGCTGTTTGAGTCCACAGGGCTCCACATTTGAGTAAGGCAAACAGGATTTAACCTTTGCTACAGCTTGTCCCCGCCAAGAGCTATTGTTAACAAACTTGGAGCCTGTCCATTTGGCCTGGGTGGTTATAAAGAGCGGAGAGTAAATAATCCAACATTTTAAATGAGTTAATATTTACAAACTCAGGGCTTGCTCCTGCTTCCATTGCCATTGAGAAGTGTTTTGCTTTGGACTTCACCTTCGGAGGAGCAGAGCCCTGCAGCAGAAAGCATTGCAAAGTGGAGCAGCACAGCTAGAAATCCTGTAAGCAGATTTTATGCCCTGCACTGCCAACACAATGGCAGGTACTGTTAAAACCCAACCTAAAAAAAAAAAAAAAAATACAACCCACTGCAAATATCCCCTTCACACCTCCATGAAGGTATGTGGAATGTGATTTCTTAGTATTTTCCCTAATAATTTAAGCTGACACCTCTGTGGTGGCATTTTTAAAACACAGAATCATAGAATGCATTGTGTTGGAAGGGACCTTTAAAGGTCACCTAGTTTAACTCCTCTGCAGTCAGCAGGGGTATGTTCAGCTATGAAGATTATGCTTCAACTATATATCTGCAAAGATCTACCTATCTTCAACTGTCAAGATCATTACAGTATCACAGTATAAGCAAGGTTGGAAGAAACCTCAAAGATCACCAAGTCCAACCCATTACCACAGACCTCGAGACTAGACCATGGCACCAAGTGCCACATCCAAACCTGCCTTGAACACCTCCAGGGACGGTGACTCCACCACCTCCCTGGGCAGCCCATTCCAGTGGGGAATGACTCTCTCGGTGAAGAATTTTCTCCTCACCTCGAGCCTAAACTTCCCCTGGGGCAGCTTGAGACTGTGTCCTCTTGTTCTGGTGCTGGTTGCCTGAGAGAAGAAAGCAACCTCCTGCTGGCCACAACCACCCTTCAGGTAGTTATAGACAGCAATAAGGTCTCCCCTGAGCCTCCTCTTCACCAGGCTAAACAATCCCAGCTCCCTCAGCCTCTGGATCTGCATTTCTATATCTGAAGGGGACATACAGGAGGGCTGGGGAGGAACTGTTTAGAAGGGCTTGGGGAGATAACATAAGGAGCAATGATTTGAAACTGGAGTGGGGTAGATGTAGGTTTGACCCAAGGAGAAAGTTCTTCACAATAAGAGTGGTAAAACACTGGAACAGGTTGCCCAAAATTGTGGTGGAGGCCCAAGTCCTGGAGACATTGAAGATCAAATTTGATTTGGCTCTGAGGAACGTGATCTAGTTGGAGATGTTCCTGCCCACTGCAGTGGGGGTTGAGGGTCCCTTCCAACCTGATGCATTCTGTGATTCTATGATTCTATGGTTCTATGGTTCTGTGATTCTATGATCCTGTGATTCCACAATTCTATGATTCTATGGTTCTGTGATTCTATGAAAGCAGAAAAAGGTTTATAAAAAATTACTCCCCCTCTTATTTTTCCAGACCTACCTCTTCCTAAGGGGAATTTTGACCTTTCCCTTACATACAGTCATCTTTACAGTGCTCCAGCTCCTTCAAAGACACAAGCATGTTCTTGACTTTAAGCACCCAATAATCCCATTCACTCACAGTGAAGGTTTGAATGCTTCCAGTTCAGTAGGGATGTAGGCTACTTGCAGCCCTGGGGCTTGGGTTCCCAATAAATAACTTCATTGATGGATTAAGCCAGTGCCAAAGGATAACTGAGCTGTCATGGAAGTGGGAGCTGGAAAAGACAAGTAGGTTCCTCCAGACTGTCTCCTTACCAGTGCAGTGCTCTTCATTATTCCTCATCGGAAAGGTGATCCAGTTCCCTGGATATTTGGTTTAGCTTGGACACATCTGCTAAGATCTGCAGATTTCAGGCCAAAAAAAAACAAAAAAAAAAAAAATTATTCAGTTACATTTTAAAGTATTTTGTGAACTTTTTGCCAGAGTCTCCTTAATATTTTTCCCCTTCTTTTCCAATATTTAAGCAGTTTTGCATGCACCTGTGATGCTAAGCCCCACATATTTATTTTAAGGAAGAAGGTGGAGGTGATGAATGTCTCGTTAGCACTGGTTTAATCACTTAATTTTGGAAGGAAGCTGTCAAGCTCTGAGCTGGAGCTTTGCAAGAAGGGCTTTCAGAGGATTTTATTTCTCCTGGAGTTTTCTTGGCAGAGGCAGGTTGCAGGAATTGGTAGCTGAGCGGGTAATGGAATTATAATCCCAAAATTATCCGCTGGAATTGCCAGGTAACCACATGCACAGATAGCACGTCTGTTTCCACATGCAGACACAGCAAATTTCAGTTCCTCCTGTGAAACTCACTCCTTGCTTTGGTGGGCCATGTGTTCACAGAATCAGAGGATGGTGGGAACTGGAAGGAACCTCTGGAGATCATCTAGTCCAACCCCCGTGCCAAAGCAGGATCACCTAAGGCAGCTCAGCCAGAACTCACCCAAATGGGTCTTGAAAGTCTCCAGAGAAGCAGATCCCACAGCCTCTCTGGGCAGCCTTTTCTAAGCTCCTTCACTCTTACAGTAAAGAAGTTTTTGAAAGGCTTTTTGCAAGGTTAAGAGGTTCATTGCAAGGATGGATGCTTCCATTTGTGAAATAATTCTTTTTTTTTTTTTTTTGATGTCTGCACAGACAAAGACTGGGGAAGAAGCACTGAGAGAAGCAACATCTTCATCTCCATTAGGAATGATAACTGTAGCTATCATAGAATCATAGAATCAGTCAGGGTTGGAAGGGACCACAAGAATCATCTAGTTCCACCCCCCCTGCCATGGGCAGAGACACCCTACCCTAGATCAGACTGTCCAGAGCCTCATCCAGCCTGGCCATAAACACCTCCAGGAATGGGGCCTCAACCACCTCCCTGGGCAACCCCTTCCAGCTATGATGATCTGCAGACAGAAAAAAAGGCAACAGTTGTAGAAAGAGGTGAGGTAAGTTTAAAAAAAATACAGATATTATCAAACAGTTGGTAAAAAACAGATAAGTGTTGTGAACAAAAATTTTCCCTTGTAATTTCCACATGTGGTTATCTTCTTTATCATCTAAATGTGCAAACACCATAATGCTTTCAAATCTAACCAAAATAACTCCACAGCCTTATCTAAGGCAACTGCACTTGAAAGCAATGAACATGTTAATCCTAACAACATATTTTTTTTGTTCTCTAAATTCCTCCCTTTAATTTAATATAATTCACTGCTGTTTTAAAGGGATATTAATATTCTTTTCAAAGTGTTTTCGGACTTTTACATAATTTAAAAAATATTTGCAGCTGTTTTGAATGTATCTGCAAGTACTGATAGACAAAAGGCATGGATATCCATAAGAACGTTGTCATAATACATTCCACATTAACGTAAGCAAAAAAGAATGTTTGCTCAGGAATACCAAAAAAGGTGATTGGAAGACCCATTTCTATGTCCTTAACAGCTTCCTGCTAAACAAGTTACACTCCTTTTTCTTTTCTTTTTTTTTTTTTTTTTCCCTTCTCCTTTTTTCCCTCCTGCATTCCTGCTTAATTGGTTACTTGCATCTGCCCTTTAGAATTAGCAGCTTTTTTGCATTTGGATCATCCTCAGAGCTGAGCTGGGGCCATTTGTTTTAGATTTCCAGAAATGATTTATTTGTACTGTAATGGGATGGAATCATACAGTGTTTCCCATTTGTTTTCAGCCTTAGTTCAGAGTATGGCTTAAGCTCTCATAGTATATCTGGGAGTGCTGCTTCCACTCGCATGGCCAAGGCCCACAAATCTTTTCTTTCATGCTGTTTGCACCTTCCTCTCACTACATAAAAACTGAGGTCCCAAGGTCAATATTACATTAGGGAAACAAAGGGGAGAGATTATCACAGAGGCTGAAAAATTTTGCTCCTTGCTAAATCACTAAAGGATGGTGGATGGGTATCATAGAATCACAGAATGATTTATGTTGGAAGGGACCTCAAAGCTCATCCAATTCCAGCCTCTCTGTGCACACCTCGCTAGAACAGGTCACTCAAGGCCTCATTCAACCTGGCCTTGAACACTTCCAGGGAGGTTGTGGAGCACAGAATCACCGAATGTGATCAGAGATGACATTCGGTGATTCTGTGCTCCACAACCTCCCTGGGCAACCTGTGCCAGTGTCTCACCACCCTGGTATGGGGGTGTGTGTGTAAATCACCAGACTAGGTAGAGTTAGGTAATGAATTCAATGGTCTTAAAAGGTCTTTTCCAACTGAGACAATTCTAGGGTTCTGTTGTAGACGTAATGTGGTGAAGAGAAGAACAAAACACTTCCTGAGTGAATTTGTTTTCTCCTCTGTGACTGCATTATTTAAAAAGTTCTGTTGGGTTTGCAGAATGGTTTGGGTTGGAAGGGACCTTAAAGATCTTCCAGTTCCAACCCCTCATGCATGGGCAGAGACACCTTCCACTAGAGCAGCTTACTCGAGGCCTTGCCCAACCTGGCCTCAAACACCTCCAGGGAGGGGCACCCACAACCTGCCTGGGCAACCTGTGCCAAAGTCTCACTGTAAAAGATTTCTTCCTAACATCCAGTCTAAATCTACCCTTCTCCAGCTTCAACCCATCCCTTTTCAGCGTATGACTACAAGACCTTGTAAAAAGTCCCTCCCCTGCTTTCTTGCAGCCCCCCTTCAGGTACTGAAGCCTTCTCTTCTCCAGGCTGAACAGCATCATCCTGTAACATGGAGGATGAGATCTTTCTCGAGCTTCATGCTGTGCAACAGAGATGTGGACATGCTGGAGCATGTCCAGAGAAGGGACATGAGGATGCTCAGAGAGCTGGAGCACCTCTGCTATGAGGACAGGCTGAAAGAGAGAACAGGAGGCTCCAAGGTGACCTTATTGTGGCCTTCCAGTGTCTGAAGGGGGCCTACGAGAAAGCTGGAAAGGGACTTTTTAGGCTGTCAGATAGTGACAGGACATNATCAGTCTTTGCCAGTAACAACTGACAGCTGAAGAAACCCAGAAAAATAGGGTAGACAGGACCTCATGGAGCTGTCTTGTCAACCCCTCTTCCCACAGTAGGACTTCTGTTCCTTTTAGTCTTCTGCTCTTCCAACCTTTCAGTTTAAAACCCCCAAATGATCATCATCAACAACAACAACAATTGATCCACAAGAACAGATCAACAACCAATAATGTTGGGAGAGGTGGGAGGGAGGGAGGGGAAAGGGAAGCAGCAATTTTTTTATTACATGCTGAAATTTGCTCCTGGCTCTGTTTGAGGGCACAGTGCTTCATGGCAGTTTTGATCAGTTGTGGCACTGACCTGGGCTGATAATGAATGGACTGTCCCTTGTGCCGTGATGATAGAACATGAGGGTATAAAAACTTTGAAGTGCAGGAGGCAGCTGAAAAGAAAACAATAAACCATGTATATGAGACTAGCTTGTTGCTTGGTGATTAAGAGATGAGGACCCCATAGGTCAGCTCCCTATAGGTACAAACAGATGTTTGCACTGTTTCACAGCTGCTAAATATGATATAAATCCAAAGAATTTCTCATGTTTTTATAAAGCTAAAAAAAAAAAAAAAAAGTTTAAAAAAAAAAAAATTACCCAGACAGCAAATTTTTTGGTCATTCAGATACTCTTACCAAATGACATCTGGTTTCTGTACTGCTTATTTAAGCAATCCTTAAAAAAAAAATGTTTGCCAAGGGGAATAACTCAAAACCTTTTAGTTCTTCACCATATATAACTGTAGAGTTTAGATTACAGCGTAGCATGCAGAGTTTATTATAAGCAATGCAGTTCTTCATTTCTTAGCTAGCAAGTATTGCTTTAAAGAAAATAGGATAAATATTATGTAATTAGTTCAGGGAAATTCATGTACAGTTACATTTCAGAGTACCCTGGTTTCAGATCCAAAGGATGACAAAGAAAATGGATTGTTTCCATATGTTAGGAGATAGCCTGACAGTTCTGAGTGGAGAGTTAAGGCACAAAAATGCAATGGGGCTCCCACTGAATGGACAGAAACAAAGGCATTAAGTGGAGGATGGCCATCTGAAGGTGCTCAGAAGGCAACAAGGCAGCCATCAGGACAAAAAGTTAAGGACAAATGGGTGTTCCACAAGCAGATTCATAGAATGATTTGGATTGGAAGGGACCTGAAAGATCTGGTTCCAGCCCTCTGGCCATAGGCAGGGACACCTTCCACTAGACCAGACTGTTCCCGGCCTCATCCAGCCTGGGTTTGAACAACTCCAGGGAGGGGGGCATCTACAATCTCCCTGGGCAACCTGTTCCAGTGTCTCACTACTCCAACTGTGGGACAGTGGGAGGTGTCCCTGCCTATGGCAGGGGGTTGGAACTAGATCATCTTTGAGGTCCCTTCCAACCTAAACCCTTCTATGATTCTATGACTGTAAAGAATTACTTTCTTCTATCCAGTCTAAATCTAAACTCCTCCAGCTTCAGTCTATTCCCTTTCTTCCTATTACTACAAACCCTTGCAAAAAGTCCCTTCCCAGCTTTCTTGTAGCTCCCTTCAGGTACTGGAAGTCTGCTCTAAGGTCTCCCCAGAGCCTTCTTTTCTCAGCAGTTCTTGTGCTTTGGTTTACTGATGTCTTATGAAATGCAAATCTTGACTGAAGCTTCCTGCTTGGCCATTCATGAGGTCTTTCTGGGTTCTCCAGGGTCTAAGAAAGGGTTGTGTCTCTAGTGATACTGTTCCTTCCAAGGCATGCACTAATGAGTCTGCCACTCCTACCTGGCCACCTACTATCACAAAGCATATGGGAACTTAATACCCACAAAATCTCTCTCCCTCTGCCAAAACTGGTAGAAATTGGCTGGTGGTCTCAAAATTTATTTTCTTTGGGACCAAGAAGGGACAGGCAGACTCACTCTTAGGGAACATAATTGCCTACATCTCATGTCTGTTGGAAGCCAAGCTAAAAATCTCTGTATTAAGCTTATCATATAAATTATATATGCATGTATTCTACAGAGAAAGATTTATTGCCTTCAATATCTAAGCATTTTATGCTTTTGAAGTAATGTATACTTTGATCCAACAAATACTTAGAGTTTCAAGTCACCCAGTGTGCTGAGGGTTCAATAAGACTGCTTTCTTTGAGGGAAGGTAAGCCCCAAGGAACAGTAAGACCATAACTAGGATATGATCTATGTGTTTTCTCTGTGGCCTTTTCTGCCTTCAGGACTTCACTGTTTCAAAGGATTGAGGCTATAAATGGTGTATTGTCCATTAAGAACCTTTCAGTGCTGGTTGTTGACCTATTCAATGGTCTCAGCTGGTGTGACTCAATGACTTCTACCCTTTTAGAATTGNTCTATGATTCTATGATATGCAACTTTTCCCAGCTATTTTGAACTCTCACTGAAGTCTCCTTCTCTTCATTCCTTTTCACAAGGCCTGCCTGTTAGCCTGCAGATGGAAACTTGCACATCCACAGTGACCATAATATGAAATTTCTCTGTATCTATGGTCTTTCTTGAGGTGCCTGGCAATCAACAGCTTTCCTCTGTTTCTTTGTTGAGCAATTCCAGTGTCACAATAGTCATGAATCATCCATTTTGTATATATCTCAAAGAGTGGTTGGGCTTATTTTCACATGAATACACACATCCCAGAGCACTGCTTGGTAGCTAGAAGCAAAATGTGGTCATATGTTCTGCAGTAATGACATGATTGCATTTTTGTCTGCTTTGGATTGTTTTGTTTTTGGTTTTATTTTCCCTCTTCTTGATTTGGTCTGTTGCCACCATTGTGAGATGCACTGGACTAACTGCTCATCAGATGACAGGAAAACAGGTCCCTGAAAGTGGAAACTGGCTGATACATATGAGAATGGAGCAGGCAGTGAACTTATTCTCTCTGCAACAGGATGTGCTATGCTGCAAACCTTCTTTTAGGGCTGGGGATACTTAACTTTGTTCCACATTTGAGCAACACAGTGGGATCCTGCTCCAGGGCAGAACAACCAAACTCTGCTGCAGTGTAAGTATTGCTGCAGTTGTAATTAGTGCTAATAGCAAGTACTGTGGAGGCAATCATAAGAAACATAAATAGAGAGACTCTGGTTTAATTATGATGGTCTTCATGCATGGAGTGGTTTTACCCTTCCCTTTTCTGAGGCTCTTGCAGCTAGCTTTCATTTTATTGCCAGTCTTATCAGACTAAGCTGGTATATTTGCAGGCTACTTTCCTGTCAAATGAACAAAATAACCCTGGTGGTTAATTTGTGCTATTCCTCTCTCCTCTTTCTCTAGCCAAAACACAGATTTGCTCCTCCTGCCACAGTCCCACAACTTCCTGTTTGGTAGGAAACTTGATTAACTTGTTGGCTCTGTTGGTTGAGAAGGCCTTGCTTTTATTAGGGAGACAATTGTTTGTTATGCTTACACAAGACTTTACTGGCAAGAATTGTTCAGAGTCAGGTGCTTCAGCTTTTAACTTGGGTTAGCTAAGAGCAAACTACCATGGGGGCAGTTCCTGAAGAGGACACCATGCTTCAGCATTGCCATAGATGATCCTTGAGGTCCCTTCCAACCTTACTATTCTATGATTTTATGTCACCAAGCTGAGATAAGTTCAGCTCACAACTGGGTGTGATTGCCTGGGAGGCACCAGGCTTGCTCTAGTTTTAAGAAGGGTTGCAATAAGCAAACAATGAGGGTTTGGGGTGTTTATTTTGGTCTGATTTAAATAATCAGACCAATTCTTGCAGGTGAACAATGAGAGTTTGGGTTTTTTATTTTGGTCTGATTTAAATAATCAGACCAATTCTTGCAGGTGGAGAGTGAGAGATTGCATATTT
>WBNM01018089.1:35974-49121 GCA_013399055.1 Ramphastos sulfuratus | reverse complement strand
GACCAATTCTTGCAGGTGAACAATGAGGGTTTGGGGTTTTTATTTTAGCCTGATTTAAATAATCTGACCAATTCTTGCAGGTGAACAATGAGGGTTTGGGGTTTTTATTTTAGCCTGATTTAAATAATCTGACCAATTCTTGCAGGTGAACAATGAGGGTTTGGGGGTTTTATTTTAGTCTGATTTAAATAATCTGACCAATTCTTGCAGGTGAACAATGAGGGTTTGGGGGTTTTATTTTAGTCTGATTTAAATAATCAGACCAATTCTTGCAGGTGAACAATGAGAGTTTGGGGTTTTTATTTTGGTCTGATTTAAATAATCAGACCAATTCTTGCAGGTGAACAATGAGAGTTTGGGGTTTTTATTTTGGTCTGATTTAAATAATCAGACCAATTCTTGCAGGTGGGGAGAAATGAATCTCATAATTGTGTCTTGGCCTCTGTTGAACTTGTGACTCTACAGCCAAGGGTTTAACCATTTCATTCTCACTCTTAGTTTTCTTTTCTGCCTGGTGTGCAGTGATGTGCTCTGGCGAGGAGCTGGAGGTACTGACAGTGTTTGGCGCAGAACTGGAAACCGATAGCTTTGCACTTCTTGAGAGCAGGTCTGGTTCCCCAGGCTTCAAACCAGAGATGTGCATTTGATGGAGGAATTATTTCTAGGTTTGGCAGATCTTGAGAACATTCTATCTTCAAGTCACTTTGTCATCATATAAGAAAAAGTTGAGTTTGAAAGAGTTTCTGGAAGGTTCTTGTTAAAATTGTTTTACTCTTTGATGCTGGAGTATATTAACCTTTTGCTACTAGAAAACCCCAAAAGTACAAAGAGTTTTTCAGGTGAGGCTTACATCCATGTATTAATAATAGACCAAATAAGAAATTCATAAATCATTAAAATATTAGACTAGATATAAAGGAGAATTGTTTTATACTGAGTTGCTGAAACTCTGGTCTAGGTTGCCCAGAGAGGTGGTAGATGCCCCATGCCTGGAAACTATTCCAAATGTGCTTGTCTGGGGCTCTGAGGAGCCTGATCTAGCTGAAGGTGTCTGTGCTTACTGGAGGGAGATTGGATTAGATGGCCTTTAAATGTCTCCTCCAACCAAACCCATTCTATGAGGCTGTAATTCTACTATTATTCTTCCTATAACAAAAGCAGTACATTTGTGATGGGACAATGTGCTACTCTATGTGATTTTGGAACTTGTTTGTAGTTAAGTATCATTTCTATACACCTTGTAGGAAGGTCTAAAGCCCTTAAAATAAAATCAGGTGGAAGTATTGTCTTAGCAGAAAGCTTTTACATTGATGTGTTGGTGTTTGCAAATAGTTCTGTAAGAATAAATGACTGTAAGGACAGATGTCTTTAAGGATAAATGTGCAAAGAAGGCAGTTTTAAATAAATAAATGCTGCAGCAAATGAGGAATACCATAATTGGGTGTACTACAGCAGCTGGGGTTCCCTGCATGAAATGTGTTACAGATCTTCCCAAACACAAACCATGACAGGCATTAACTGCAAACTGTTTTTTTTCTTAATCATCATCACCACAGTAAGCTTAAAAGGTGGAGAGAGGAACATCTCAGGCTCTTCTGAGTCTAAAACCAAATTAGCATGAACATCATGACTGAATATTGGATGAGGCACTTAGTGGCATACAAAGCTTTGGTGTAGATATTGAAGACAATGCAATCTGTCTGCTGGTTGTAGACTAAGTTTGACAGTTGTGCTTCATTCACCATAGGCACATGAGGGGAGCTCAGCCTTCAGAAAAATTTCACTGCTGTTGTTACTGCTCTGCACTGCTGCAGAAGCCACACTTCTTATTAAAGGCTATCTCCATATTTGGCTTGGCAGCCAAAATAAACTTCCAGGAGTTGCATGCTGGATGGTTTTTCTCTCCACTGGGGAGGTGGGCTGGCTCTCCAGCAAGTACAACTACAAATGCATATGGAGAAGAGAAGGGTCTGAGGAGACCTTATAGTAGCCTTTCAGTACCTGAAGGGGACCTACAAGAAAGCTAGGAGAAACTTTTTACAAGGTTTTGTAGTGATGGGATGAGAAGGAAGGGATTTAATCTTGAGTAAGGTTGATTTAGACTGGATATTAGGAAGAATTTTTTTACAGTAAGGATGGTGAGACTCTGGAACAGGTTGCCCAGGGACATTCTGGATGTCCTTTCCCTGGAGATGTTCATAAAAGTGGTGAGACTCTGGAACAGGTTGCCCAGGGACGTTCTGGATGTCCCCTCCCTGGAGGTGTTTGTAAGAGTGGTGAGACTCTGGAACATGTTGTCCAGGGACGTTCTGGATGTCCCCTCCCTGGAGGTGTTCACGGCCAGGTTGTCCAAGGCCTTGAGTAAGCTGTTCTAGTGGAAGGTGTCCCTGCCCATGGCAGTGGGGTTGGAACTACATGGACTTTAACGTTCCTTCTAATACAAACCAGTCTATGGTTCTATTATTCAAAGACATAGATATTTTAGTGCAGTGTTGTTCATTTACTGTCTCTCAGCATCACATTAGAAAGCCCCACCCAGTGATGTTTCTTTTGCACATGACTCTCCAGTAATATTGAAAGGGAAAAGGTTTTAGCTCCAGGAGAGGCTGGAAGCTGAGATGTGTAAGAGTGTGAGGACAAAGAGTGTATTTGTGGAGACATAGAGGAATCTCACATATAGATAGAATCATAGAATTGGTTTGGTTGGAAGAGGCCTTTAAGACTAGCAAGTTCAATTGTTAACCCAGCACTGGCAAGCTACCACTAAGCCATGTCTGTCGGGACCACATCTACATGGCTTTTAAATCCCTCCAGGGATAGGGACTCCACCACTTCCCTAGACAGCCTGTGCCAGGGCTTGACAACCCTTTTGTGGAAGAAATGTTTCCTAATATCCAGCCTAAACCTCCTCTGGACAGGAGATCTTGAGGGTCTGTATCTCAAAATGACAGACCAGCTTCTATCAGGATGGCTCATCTCAGCTTGATCAAAATGATACCCAGCAGAGGTAGGGAGGATGTCCATGTTGTTGGCCATGGCACACTTCACTTGCCTTCAACCAAAAGTGTTCTTTTAACCGTGGCTTTCAGGGGACAGCTGCACTTGGAATAGGTTTTGGAGAGTGCCTCAGAGTGGCCTACGTTGTGGCATTGAAATGAAATGCTACAGTTCATCCCCTACACCTGCCTTGAATTTTGCTAACCTAATGAATTAATCATCAAGGGAGACACAAGCTTTTGTTGGGCAGGAAAATTCTTGCATAGCAGGAGCCTCGGATGAAGAAAACAAAGACCAATGTGGTTCCTGGGCCTCTTGACTCAGTCAGAAGGAACAAAATCCCTGAGCAGCCCAGCATGGATGGAAATGTGCTCCTCATGCTGTTTTATGTAGGGCTTCATTATTTCTTCGTCACCAGAACCGATCGCAGTGACACCTCTGGAGCTGGGCAGACCTCACCCCATGCTGAATTCCTTTCTGCTGAGGCGCGCCAGCAGCCCACCCTATGCTCCAGATGTTGCTGCTCTCTGAGAAACGAGAACTTAATAGGCCAGGCTCACCCTTCCTCCTGGGGTGAACCCAAAGACAGTCAGAGATGGAAAATTGCTGCTCAGTACCATGAACAATGTCCTTCGTCAGAGAGCAGTGCCAGCATTTTGTCTTAATAGAGGAGAAAGCCGAGACGTGTGGTGCAAAAATTCCGAGCTGGCAGCAGCCAGCAACTTGAACATACATTGAAAACTATCCGTGAAAGAGCACACTGAAACCAAGAGAAAAAAGCCTGGAGGTATGTTTAGATAAACTGAAAACGAGCAAAGGGAAAAGAAAAAGTTTCTGTGTGGCTCTAATAGGTTACATTTTTCCCAGCCTGTATTTCACTTGGGTTTGTTTCGTTGGCTTACGACGCGCACCACAATGTGCAAAACCCATCTTGTTTTGCACATGTGGGACCCAGTTTTGTCAGTGTCCAGAAGTGTTGGAGCTCTGATCCTGTATGTTTTTGGCCACCGCTGAGGGTTTGGTCCAAGGTGGGTGTTGGACAGACCCTGAATGTATGTGTGCACAGCCTTGTGTGCTCACAACATTGTTCTACTGCTGGCTCGTTGTCTTCTTTGCTTTGTTTTCCAGGCCTTCTCCTTCACCAAAGAGGCTTCCCTCCTTACAAGATCCTGAAGAATAAGGAAGCATAACATCTCCACTTTGCTGGAATAGGGTGTCTGAGGACTGATGGAGTAACTTAGCAGAAATCACGCTGGGGAGGTTTGTCTAAGCCAAGATGTGCACCCAGAATCTAATGTTCTGCTCTTGCACAACTATCACTCTGACATCCTGAGCCCTCCCCTCACTGGGTTCTGCACTTCCCAGTACTACTCCGTGGCCCAGCAGAGTGCAAGGCACTACAATGCTGCTCTTGGCACTCTTTGTCAGGGGGAAGTCATCTGACATTGAAATAAATGGGTTCCTCATTGCTAGGATGGTGACCAAGAGTGGAAGAGAATGTAGGAGACATCAGCAGGGATCTGGGCATTGCGTCCACAGGTGCAATACCCCTCAAACATGACAACATTACTTCATGAAGAGTCTCATCAGCCTTTTGGTGAGCTGCAGCTCAGTGGAAGATGCTGGAATCCAGCCCAGTTTAACCTTCCTCCCTGAAGCTGCAGGAGCTTTTCTGCACCCCCATTCTGCATGGTCAAGCCAGGCCCCTGGAGACCAGCGCTGTGTGCATCCTGAGCTCAGCACCAGCCCATAAATCTCTCTGCTGGATCCAAGCAGTGAAATGTGAACAAAGGAAACCACCATGTGGTAGGGGGGGCAGGGTGGAGGATCACTCTGGCACCCTCCTTGCTCAGAAAGAAGTGAGAAAACATGGCTTTGTGTTGCCGTTGTTGTAGTTGTCATTTCATGGTTTCTGCAAATGCTTGCAATAAAAGAATTGTGAAACTATTCCCATTGGTGGCCTGTCTCCCACACCAGTGACAGAGAAGACTGCTGGATTTGCATCAGCAGAACAATTTGGTTGTGGACTCTACTGCTACAAATTTAAGCAAACTCTGCAGTTCCTGCCTGCCAAAGGAACAGGTGATTTATTTTGCTTTGTTATTGGTAAGTGATGATGGTAATCAACTACAACTCAAAATCTGTTGTCTTAATGTTTCTGCTAATATGACTTTTCTTCTTGGTCTGTGATTTGTTGATTGTTTTTAAGTGCTCCTGGGTTTAAATCATGGTCTCTGCCTGTATGAATAGCTGTAGCTTCCTTGTGTACTCCAGGAAAAGAGTGAGGCCATGGCAGAGTAGTCATTGGGTAAAGCATTGACCATGAATTTTGAGGTGCTGTGTTGTTGAGCAACCCTTTCTTAGGGATGAAGAAAACAGTGCTGGGGTCTAAATACAGGTGCTCAACCAGGGTGAAGACCATATTTTCATCTAAGAGTGAAGTGGATAAACATTCTAGCAAGTGCTGAATGATCTTTTCAATCCATAGAAAACCACTCATGGTCATGGCTTTTGGGGAGCTAGTCCTGCATTTGCTGATTTCAAATGGGATCTTGGCTTGTGAAACCAGCTGAGAAGCTTTTCTGAGACACACAACATTTCCCCCCAACATTTTCTATTCTATATGCACCCCTTTTATAAGTGCAGTGATGTTTTCCTTCTCTGCTCCCCCCATCCATGCTTGCATCTGAGGCTCCCAGCCCTCAGCCACACTGCCACAGGCTACTTTGAAGAGGTTGTTAAGTGTCAAGGGCAGGACAGGACAGGACAGGACAAGCATAAACTAAAGGAGAGTAGATTTGGTGCTACAGGATGTGGTTTAGCAACAGACTTGGTAGCCATAATGAATGGACTCAATGATATTAAAAGTCTTTGCCAACTGAAATGATTCCATGATTCTATAAGGAAGAAATGTTTTATGCTGGGGGTGATGGTGAAACACTGGCCCAGGTAGCCCAGAAATGTGGTAGATGGAACCATTCCAGGTCAGGTTGTTCGGGACTCTGACCAACCTGCTCTAGTTGCATATGTCCCTGCTGACTGCAGGGAGTTTGGACTAGAAGACCTTTAAACATCCCTTCCATCATTGCCCTTTCAAACCAGTCCATGATCCTATGTCACCAGTATGGCAATGAATTGTATGGTGTGGAGCTCTGGAAGAGCTTGAACAGCAAAGGGCATGTGTCTGCACAGGAGGGAGAACAATCTGGAACAGCTTGTCTCTGGCTCCAGAGCTGGACTGCTACATGCGGAGCCAGAAATGAGACCTGATTTCTGCTCACCGAGGTGGAAGCAAATGTAGAGTGCTTTGGGATTGTCCCCATCGATGAGGATGTGTGTGGCCTCTTACCATGGCTCAGCAGACACACAGAGTCTTCCTCAGCTNTGATACTGTGATACTGTGACTCCTAAAATATTAGGAAAGAAGAGGAACAACTAATAGAAAAGAAACCAAGCAACAATAAAAGGAAGAAGAAAGCACAACAATTGCAGCAAGGTCTGAGAGGCTCATGCTGGAGTGGACAGGCATGACAAAGACACATTTAGTGACTGCCTGTTCTTTACATCACAGGGCAGAAATATGAAAAATGTGAAATATGTAGCAGGGCTGGATGAAAAGGAAAACGCAGTAAGAGCAGGACAAAGAATGCCACATGCTCCAACCGCATCTGAACTTGGCAGCAGCAGACCAGGGAAGCCCATGTAAATCCTAGAGGCATGTTAAAGGCATTTTCACCCCAGCAAGACTGACACGCGTGAAAAGGATCTTTTCAACAATGTCAGTCAAGAGCCTGCAGAAATAATTTGCTAATATACTGCCTAGCAGGCTCACATGGTTGAGTGGAATGATATTCGTATCTTGAAATGGGAATTCATTGCTGTCTACCTTGACTTTAGTAAAGCTTTTGACTCTGTCACCCATATCATTCTTCTGGAGAAACTGACTGCTCCTGGCTTGGGTGGGTGGATGCTTCACTGGATGAAAAATTGGCTGAATGACTGGGAACAGAGTGGTGGGGAATGGAGTTAAATCCAGTTGGCATCCAGTCATCAGTGGACTTCCACAGGGCTCAGCCTCTGGACTTGTTCTCTTTAATGATCTAGGGGAAGGTATGAAGATGCCCTCAGTGAGTTTACAGTGACACCAAGTTGGATGAGAATGTTGATCTGCTTGAGGGCAGGAAGGCTCTGGATGGGCTGGATTGATGGGCTAAGGCCAATGGGTTGAGTTTCAATAAGGCTAAGTGGCAGGTCCTGCACTTGGGTCACAACAACCCCCTGAACACTCCAGGCTTGGGGCAAAGTGACTTTAAGGCTTTCTGGTGGTAAAGGACCTGGGGGTGTTGGTTGATACCCATCTGAAGATAAGTCAATGTGTGCCCAGCTGGACAAGAAGGCAAACAGGAAGGACATTGAGGTGCTGGAGTGTGTCCAGAGAAGATCAGTAAAGCTCATGAAGGGTCTGGAGCACAAGCTGTATGAGGAGCTGTTGAAGGAACTGGGATAGTTCAGCCTGGAAAACATGAGGATGAGGAGAGACCTTGTTGCACTCTACAAATACCTAAAAGAAGTTGGAGAAAGGTGGGGGTCAGTCTCTTTTCCCAAGGAACAAGAAATAGGACAAGAGACAATGGCCTCAAGTTGCACCAGGAAATTTTTAGTTTGGATATTAGGAAAAATTTCTTCCGCAAAAGGTTTGTCAAGCCCAGGGAATTGGTGGAGTCCCCATCCCTGGAGGGGGTTTGAAAGCCATGGAGATGTGGTGCTGAGTGTCACAGTTTTGTGGTGACCTGGCAGTGCAGGGTTAATGGTTGAGCTTGATGAAGTTAGAAGTCTCTTCCGGCCAAAACAATTCTATAATTTTGTGACCCTAATCAGGAGTAGGTTTGTAATGGGTGCAAAGAAGTATGATGATGTAAAGGTTGAGTGAACAATCTTGTGTGTCGTTGCTGAATCTAACTGTAGTTAGCAAAGAGAGAGGTTTCATCAAGGGGCTGAAGGAAACTGCCACGGCGGAAGGGAAGCTCATGATAATCAAGCACAGACAATAAAATGCAAACCCAAACCAAGGGGTGCTGTGGAGAAAGGCATAATGGAAAATGCTCTGGGTATTGTCTAAGTCATGTGCAAAGGAAATTATTATCCAGGCAAGAAACCCAGTGTTGGTGTGTACAATGAGAACCAGCTCACTGCTCCAGCAGGAGCAGGGTAGGACCGGATGCAGCAATGCAGAGCCATGGTGGTCAGGACTCAGAGCCCTCACTCAGAGCTGTGCCCAGGCTGTGTGAGCCTTCCTCCCAGTGAGGGTTATTGGCTGAGCCCTGACTTCTGAAGGCAGCACGGTCATCATTTGGATGTCTCCTTGGCCTCTCCTTTGTGTATTGTAGAGATGCCAAGATCTGCAAAGACTTAGCTATACTGGTATTTTTTTCTCTTAAAAAAATATACTTTCTAATTTATTGAATTAAGTGCTACATATTATTTTGCATTAGAGGGGATATGGTGAAATGTTAGCATGTTCAGTTATTCCTATTTTATTTGGCAGCAGGAAATACTACAATATCTTCCTGAGAAAAGGTATTGTAAGACACTCATGGATGGGACAAGGACTTTTAATCTTCTTTTCTATGTAGGTCCCTCTCAACTTCTGCAGGCTGGAAAACTTTGGCTTAGAAGTAGGTGAAGGAGCTGTTTCCCCCAAATGTCTGCAGAGCATAACTAGATAACAGCCATTGTGTGGTCAGAAGGAGATAAACGCTGCATGTAGGAGAGCTGAGAACTGCCTGTAGGTGCTGGGCATAAATACAGAGGAAGCACTGTTCCATCTTTTTGCTTAGGCTTTACTCTTATGCTGGAGTTCTGGTCTTACTGCCCAGCCTGAGGATGAATGAGCCAGATGGGAACCCCATTGGATCCTTCAATGTCTCAGCCAAGCTGGTAAGGGCTTGTTAAAACCCTGGGGACATGGCCTCTCTAGAGTTGAAGAGAACATGTCTTGCCTTGGTGTGGCCTCCTTCATCAACTTGGGTAGATGCTGGCTTGAACCCAAGCAGGGTTAGGGGTTGGCAAGTCTATGATGACCCCAACTCAATCCATGAGCACTGCACCCATTGCAGTTCTTTCCAGCCTTGCTCCCACCAAGATGAAGGTAGAAGGTCAAGCTGAGCCTACTAAAGCGCAAAGGATGGTGAGCTCCACACCCACTGTTTGCTCACGCGTGATACCTGCGGGCCAGGGAAAATCTAGTCGTGCAGTAACATGAATGGGCTGCAGGACTGGGACTATCACAGCTGGTTCTTACAATAGCTTTAGGGAAGATCCTGCACCTTCCTGGAGCTAGTTCCCTCCTGCACTTTCTCTTACCTGTTAAAATCATCCCAGGTTTGGAGGAGGAACCAAGCTGCGCACCGTACCAATGCCCGACTTGACGTCTGTTGGGACATCTGCACTCTCAACTTCCCATCAAATGGCTGAACTCCCCCAGCAACGACAGGCTTATTTATGCTCATCTCTTTTTAAAGTACATCTATTTTAGTCCTGGAGGATTTCCTGGGCAATAAAGTTTTCTTCTGAGATTCCTAAATCACAAGGTACTTAGGTTCTCCAGACCGTGATGCCCATGGACAATATTTGCACTGTAGCCTGACACATCTTTCTGCTTTAGAATAACAGAAAAACATGCAGCTGGGACCTGCTAGGCTGTGAGGACTTTAAATCACCTGTTTTGTTTTGTGTGTGCTTTTTTTTTTTTTTTTTTTTTTTCTTTCCAGAGGGGCAGGTGCAGCTCAGATTATCTACAAACAAGCCCACCCCGGGCTCAAAGGCACTTACAGATGCCTTTATTCATTCTTACACTCCTAAGTATTTCTGCGTAAACATTCTTCATCCGTGGCAAGCCAGTTAGTTTGTTGTGTTTTGTCATGTCAGAGCAGACTGTGATTAGGCACTGAGATGAGCCCCCTAAACATCCTCAGATGTTTTCTATTTCCTCGGTGAAGGGCTTGGATTTGAACCAAAAGCTCGGAGGTGAAAGGGTGATGTGTAATATATTGAGACATCTGAAATAAAATAATGTAATGTTTTTAATATTTCAGAAGAAAAAGGCAGCAGTAAAACATGGTGGAAGGAGGAAAACATGAATACCTATATATTTTAATTTTAAACGCATGCAGATGTTGAATTTTAATCAGAGCATGTCAGGATCTGACTGTTAACAAAGGCAAAAATGTGAGATCTGTTTTCTTGAATTGCTTCCATATTTTGCGCTCCAGATTTTTATTACATCTAGCACTGCATCATCATATATTTATGTAAAGTGCCAGCATCCATTGACTTGCTGTATGCCTGATGGTTAGCATATAAAACACTTTAGAGTGAAAAGTATATTCTTTCTCTCAGTATGAACAGTATATATCATATTATACACGCCTGTGCCTTCTTGCACAGTGGCAGAGTTCTTTCCTGCTGCTCAGTACATCTGGTGCTTTTTTTTGGAGCCTTTCTAACTCTTTTCTCCATTCCAGAGGGCTTTGCTGGTAAAGACCTTGGCCAGGGCTTGTGCTTTGCTAAAAGAGTGTCTGAGGGCATGATGGGGCTCTGTATTTAAAGGGGGTGATAAACAGAATCATAGAATAGGTTTGGTTGGAAAAGACCTTTAAGATCATCAAGTGCAATCATTAACCCAGCCCAGCACTGTCAGGTTCTTCTAAACTATGTTCCTCAGTGTCACATCTTATGTGTGTCTTATGAGGCACAGCTGAGGGAACTGGGACTGGTTAATCTGGAGAATCATAGAGTCACAGAATGGTCTGGGACAGGATCTCTAGAGGTCATCTAGTCCAGCCCCCCTGCAGTCAGCAGGGACATCCCCACTAGCCCAGGTCACCCAGGGACAGATCAAGCCTCACCTTTAATGTCTCCATAGAAAGGGCCTCAACCACCTCCCTGAGCAACCTATTCCAGTGCTCCACCACCCTCGTAGTAAAGAACTTGTTCCTAACATCCAATCTAAATCTTCTCTTCTCAAGCTTGAACCCATTGCCACTTGTTACTGCAGGCCTTTGCAAACAGCTTCTCTCCATCCTTCCTGTAGGCTCCCTTCAGGTACTGGCAGGCTGTGCTATTAGGTCCCCATGGAGCCTCCTCCTCTCCAGGCAGAACACCCCCAGCTCCCTCAGCCTGTCCTCATAGCAGAGCTGCTCCAACCCTCTGTTTTTGTGGCCCTCCTCTGGACACACTACACCAGGTCCATGTTCTTCCTATAATGAGGGCTCCAGAACTGGATGCAGTACTCCAGGTGAGATCTCACCAGAGCAAAGTGGCAGAATCCCCTCTCTGGCTCTGCTGGCCACACTGCTTTTGATGCAGCCCAGGATGTGATTTCTAGGCTGCAAGCCTGCACTGTCTGCTCATGTCCAGCTCAAGAGAAGGCTTAGGGAAGACCTCATCACTCTCTACAACTACCTCAAAAGAAGTTGTTCTGACATGAGGGTTGGTCTCCTCTCTCAAGGAATATGTGATGGGGTAAGAGGAAATGGCTTCAAATTGTGGAGGAGGTTCAGGTTGGATATTAGGAAAAAAATAGTTACTGAAAGAGTGGTCAGACATTGGAATAGGCTGCCCAGGGAGGCAGTAGAGTCACAGTCCCTGGAAGTGTTAAAAAAATGTATAGACATGGCCCTTCAAGGCATGGTTTAGTGACTATGGTGGTGTTAGGGCCAATGGTTGGACTCTATGATCTTAGAGGTCTTTTCCAACCAAAACAATTCTATGATTCCATGATTCTATTATCTACTTGGCTTTTAAATCATCCCTCCAGGGATGATGACTCCACCACTTCCCTGAACAGCCTCTTCCAGAGCTTGACAATATTTTCATTGAAGAAATGTTTCCTGATATTCAGCCCAAACTTCACCTGGTGCAGCTTGAAGCCAGTTCTCTTGTCCTGTTGCTTGTCACCTGGGAGAAAAGACCAACTCCCCAAATGCTGGACTTGGATAACTGCCACAGGCAGGAGACGTAGAAGTCATCTACAGGCTTCTACAAGGACTATCATGTAAGGTCCCTTCTGGTACCATATATGCAGCAATGTCTTTGGAGGATGCTGCTGCCACCCATTCCTTTCTGATATGATTCACAGAGCTGCAGAAGATGGGGCTGAAGCTGGCTTGGAAGCTCCTCACTCTGTTCCAGCCTGCGCCACCCTGCCAGGCACTGGAGGGGCAAATATCATGGCTGGCTGGGAATGTGGGGCCATGATGCTGCCTCCACGCTGGGGCTGAAAGTCCCTGATCCCAGATATTGGTGTTTCCATGTCTTTGGATTTGCTTTGAGCATGAACTTATGCTGTAAAATGCAGAACCATGTGTTGCTTCCCTGCTGTGGAGGCTGCCTTCTGCAGAGCTAGGAAAGATTAGGGTTGATTTTAAGGTAGGAGATAAAAATGCAGGAGAGTAGAGACAAGGAATTGCATTGTGGAGAAGGGGATCACATGTGCTGAAGGTATGCTCCCTCCATGCAGCAGGAAAACCAGTGGCATCTTAGGAAAGAATGGAATTAGTAACAGCTGAAGAAAGGGATTCCTCACTGGAGCTACCTGAGCTGGACATGGGGCCAAGAACAGGTGCAGCAAAGCTCTTCTGGGAACCCCTGGTCTCAAAGGACATGTTAGCCCCTTGCAAGCATCCAGAGAGGTGGGCACCGGTATAGTGTGTACCAGAGCAGCGTGGCCCAGGCTGATCACAGGATCACAGAATGGCAGAAAGGTAAGGATTGTAAGTGACCTCTGAATATCACCTAGTCCAACCCTCCCACTACAGCAGGCTCACCTACAGCAGATTGCCAGAATCTCAATGTCCAGACAGGTTTGGAATCTCTCCAGTGAAGGAGACTCCACAACCTCTCTGGGCAGCCTGCTCCTGGGCTCTGGCACCCTCACAGCAACATTTTCCTCATGTTCAGATGGAACCTCCTGGGTTCTAGTCTGTGCCCTTTGGCCCTTGTCCTGCTGCTGGGCACCATTGAGAAGAGACCAGCTGCGAGGCTGCTGTTCAAAACCACTCTTGTGTTCAGTGTGCCACTCAGCTCTCTGGAGGGATCTACATGGAGGCAGATTCCTTTTTTGGTTTCTTTTCAGAATTGCTTTTCTCCA
>WBNM01018089.1:0-23707 GCA_013399055.1 Ramphastos sulfuratus | reverse complement strand
CCTTCCAGCCCCTGACATTCTATGATTCTATGATCCTATGATTCTATAATCTTTTGAGGTCCCTTCCAGCCCCTGATATTCTATGATCCTATGATTCTATGATCTTTTGAGGTCCCTTCCAGCCCCTGATATTCTATGATTCTATGATCCTATGATTCTATGATCTTTTGAGGTCCCTTCCAGCCCCTGACATTCTATGATCCTATGATCTTTTGAGGTCCCTTCCAGCCCCTGACATTCTATGATTCTATGATCCTATGATTCTATGATCTTTTGAGGTCCCTTCCAGCCCCTGATATTCTATGATTCTATGATGAGCAGTTGGATACTCGCTCTGCTTGAAAGTTCCACAGGAGAGCCAGAAAAGCCAGTGAAAAAGCCCCAAATAGGAACTTCAGTGCCAGCTGTACTCTATGCATGTTGCCTTTTGGTCTCTTCCCATGCGCAGCATCCATGATGCCCTCCCCATCCCTAGTGCGGCTGTTCCGGCCGCCGCGCTGGTAGATGAGGCAGCTTGAGCTGTTGTCCGAGTGCCAAAGGGACTGTCTAATAGGGTATTGTTTGCGTGTGTTCCTGAGATGGAAGTGATTAACATAAAATACGTAAAAGGATCATGTCAGGAATTCTCTGCAGATCTGCACTGCTAGCGAGCCACTCTGTTTCGCATTACAGGGTTACAGTATGTTCTCTCGCCGCTCCGGCTTGGACACACGTTTGGGTCTCTTCCTCCACTGTTTACAAACAGGGATGGGAGCTGAGCGAAAAATGCAGCCAAACTGCACTTGTATTTGCAGACCTCACTCCGATCGACACACAGAGGGCACTCGCTTTGACTTCACAGCACATAACCAGCAGGTCCTTAAACAACCCCACCGGGCTGAGCTGCTCACCCACATTTCAGATGCAGGTGAATGACCTCTGAGCAGCTTGGCAGCTGGTCCTGCTTTCTATTGATAGATGTGCTCTTCATCAAGGGCTTGGAAATGTTGTTCCTTTGAGCTCCCAATTAATTCAACACCTCAAATATATGGGAAAGTGCTGCTCTGAGCTGGTGGGAAATTCCGACAGTCCCAGGCGTGGGAGCCAGTCAAGCTGCTGAAACATAAGGTAATGCTCAGGCTTGCATCTCCAAAGTGTGAGCTGTTTGTCAGCATGTTTCCATTGCTTCTTGCCTCGTGATCCTTTCATACAAAGTNCCCAACTCTCATAGCCTGTCCTCATAGCAGGGCTGCTCCAGCCCTCCAGAGCATCTTTGTGGCCTCCTCTGGACTCACTCCAACAGTTCGATGTCCTTCTTGTGCTGGGGGCTCCAGAACATGCGCGCAGTGATGCAGACCTCGATTTAGTGGAAACTCACTGAAAAAAAGAGGTAAAAAGCCCAAACAAACAAAGAAAGCAAAACAAGGCCAAACACCCCAAAAGTGCTACTGTGAAAGTGTCAGAACAGCTGTCCTGAGGCTAATTTTACCCTGGTGAGGAGATCTGATTCATCCCTTCACTGCAGCTGAGGCTTCTCACAAAGCTGCAGTGACTTTAAAATCTTGGTTCAGCATGCAATGTCAGCCTGGTGTATGACTCCACTGATACCAGTGGGCTTGCATCAAAATTCATCTTTCCCACGGGATGCTCTCAAGAATGCACAAGTATGAGGCACCTTAAGTGGTCTACCTTTGCCAAGCTGGGCAGAGCAGCCCACCGCTTTGGAAACGCTGACCAGACCCAGTGCTCAGTGGACCTGAATAAGATCCTTGTATCTAGATGCAAGGGGGAGGTGGGGATGGGCCACATTTCCAGTGGAAGCTTAGTGCCCACACTCTCCTCTGCTTTGAGCAGGTTGGCACCTTCTTCAGAGAAAGTAATGTTCTTCACCATGAAATCTTGTTTTCCTTGAGATGACATGTTTTTCTCTGCTCCCACTTTTAATCCTGCAAGTTTAGATTCTGTCCCACTCGAAATTTCTCATGGGCCCTCCTCCTTTTCCCCTTAATTTTACCTCTCTTCTGCCAGCTTTCCAGCCTTATTCTGTACTCCAAGAATGGCTCAGAAAGCTGTCTCCTCAGCTGACCAGCACAGCTAAGGCAGTGTGCCTCCAGCTTTCTTTCCATGCTCCTCAGTTTGTCGTTGTTGAATGCCAAGGTTAGCACAGCTAATATTGTGTCCACTCTTGTCCATAATGTGTATTATCTCTATCCTGGTCGTCTGTATGGCCTCTCACACAGAACACTGGTCAATGCTTGCAAATGTTCTGCAGAAGCATGGTGGGATTCTGCCATTCGTGCAGACAAATGTCCCATCCAGGACCCCATTTCCTGTATTGGTTTCTACTGTTTTCCAGCCATTCCTCTGCTCTTTGCATGCTGCCTTTCTGTAATGAAATCATCTGGTATACTGCTGCAAAAGTCATTCTCCCATGTTTGCTTGACCCTGTCTTGATATGATCCCTCTCTTAGCAGCCCTCAAGTAGCTCCACTTTATTCATCCCAGCTCCACTTTCTTCATCCCAGCAATCCCTAAGTAGTTAAGACCAGGAGCTGACACAAGCCCTTTCAGCTTAACCCTTTTCCAGTACTAGGGATCAGATGGGAAGATAATGAACCTCATGGAATGGGCCAATTGCTCTTCCTTCTCATGCTTGTGAAGAGATCTCTGTACCTTAAAAAAATTTAATTTCTCATTATTTCTAAACTTCTTTTATGCTTGTGGCCAGTATTGTCCTAATGCTTACCTGCCTTCTGTTGCCTTTATACTGAACAAGGTCAGTCCTCTTGTTCATCCTTTCTGTGGTATCTACCACAAGAGGCTCAACAATTGCACCTCCCAAGTGCTGTCATAACACAAGGATGATAAAGTAAAAGCTGTTTTGATTTCCATGGAAAGGATGGCAGCAGAAACTGTCTCGATCTGCAACAAGCTCAGCCAAGTGCGAGGATGCTGGAAAGGATCCTGATTGCTTCTCATATCATAGCAAATCTCTACCCTACTTTCACAGTGATTTCATCCCTCTAAGCTAGAGGGTTCTGCATCTCATTTACTTTCCCTCTTTTTATTTATTTTATAATTGACTTTTTGAACTTCTGGCTGAATGGGAGCCAAAGCTGAGAATGACCTAATTCCAGCAGCAATGCTAGGCCTGAGCCTTCCCAGTGCAAAGTGTCTCCATTAACTTGGGCATGATGTTCTGATAAAAGGAGTCTGTGATCTACCCAAACTAATATCCCTGTCCTTGGGAGAGTGGTACAGTGGGATGGAAGATGTCTTAATTGCTGGTGTCCAGGAGAAGTAGCATTGTACAGCAGTTCCCAAAGCAATGGGAAAAATATATGCCCTCGGATGGGTAAAAAATTGCATTTTTGAAACTCTTTTTATTCAGCAACAAATCAAATACTTTCTTGGTCTTTTCCTTTTGACTAAGGTAAAATCTGAGGCACAAGATTGTGGCTGAAGATTTCACTGTTGGCTTTCTGGCCTGCGAGGGAGGCAGGGATGCTGTCTGCATGTTCGGTTGAAGGAAAGATGGAGCTTTCTCTCATGTGGATTTCAGGGTTGCTTGGATTTTAAAATAAAAATAGGTGCAAAGTCTTCATAAATCCATCAATATGAATGATTGTGCCTTGGGAATATACGATGGGAGTTTTAACAGCAATGGGAGTAAATGGATAAGGCACAGGTTTTAGATGATCTAGAGTCCCTCATCTCAGCATGAGGGCTATAAAGATGCTGAGGGGACTGGAGCATCTCTGAGGAGGAAAGGTTGAGACACCTGGGGCTGTTTAGCCTGGAGAAGAGTAGACTGAGAAGGGATCTGATCAACCAAATAACAAGTGGTAGAACAAGAGGAAATGGCCTCAAGTTGGCCAGGGAATGTTTAGGTTGGATATTAGGAAGAATTTCATTACTGAAAGGGTTATCAGGCTCACAGGATGTCAGGGGTTGGAAGGGACCCAAAGAGGTCATTGAGTCCTACCCCATGCCACACAATCTAGCTCAGGTCACACAGGAACACATCCAGACAGGCCTTGAAAGTCTCCAGAGGAGACTCCTCAACCTCCCTGGGGAGCCTGTTCCAGTGCTCTGGGACCCTTAGAGTAAAGAAGTTCCCCTTCTGTTGAGCTGGAACCTCCTGTGCCACAGGCATTGGAATGGCTTGCCTAAGGAGGTGGTGGAGTCTCCATCTCTGGAGGGATTTAAGAGTTGTATAGATGTGGTGCTGAGGGATATGGTTTATTGAGGACTTGTCAGTGTTAGGCTGATAACCTCAATGATCCTGATGACTTGATGATCTTAAAGATTTTATTCTGAACTAGGCACTTCTGTGGTTTTGCAATTCTGTAAATCAGAAGAGAGGGAGATACTGTGGTGCTATTGGAAGGGAAGGATTGGCTCCCTATGTGATTTAGCCAGATTGTGGGAGTCAGTCATCACCACTTAGAGCAGCTCCGGCTGTGACCCAAAGCCATTTTGGCTCCTTTCTGAAATTAAGCACTTGCAATGAGTCGGAGGAAAGCTGGGGCCAGATTTTTATCTAAGCTTCAAATATTGTGCAGGACACAATGGGTCTGATCCTCACCTGCTCCAAATGGGAGCAGCACCACTGACTCACACAGCTCCCGTTTCTGGGAACGCATCCCAAATTACTCATTTTTAGCACGAGACTGCTGGCAAAACACGACGTTCACCCCCAAAATTACAAGGGAGCTTGCTACCATTCAGCAGTCTTCCAGCACAGCATACTTTGGCCCCATCACGGGCTGCTAATCTCTTCAATGATTTATGTGCCCTTTTAAGTTTTAATTCTCCCTCTGTCATGAACCTTCCTCACTAGCAAGTTGACAGTTTAAATTAGTGTTTAGACATGGCTTTCATAATGTCAGCTTTTGTTTTGTCTCAGTCATCTGTTGGAATTCCTTCCATTGTAGCTGAAGTGACTCATGACAATAAATGACTTCTTTCTTCTTTTGTTCTTAATCGGGGAAGAATGGAATGAACCATGCAATATTTGTAAAAGAGCAGTCTTAATTAGTCCTCAGCTGTAGCTAAAGATGCTTGTCTTGTCTCTTTAGCATATTAATGCAGGAAGCCATGCGTTTCACGTGGGCAATTGCCGTGTTCCTCAAAAGCCTTGTTACAAGCCAAATTCTCCAGCGTAAAGGTATTCCCCAGCCCAGCTTCTGCGCTCAGCCCTGCCAAATGAGGAGCCTGTGCCCCTGGGGGCATTGTGTGAGGCTGCTCAGGCCTGCCAGAAAAATGGGCACATTTTAGAGTGACTCATCTCAAGGACTTGGCTTCTTTTTTTCATTTGGTTCCTCTTAAAGGTATAAACTCTCCCTGTATAAAGCTGGAGCCTCACCTCAAACCACACTTTAGATGCTTGTGGTATTTCCCTGCTGTGCTGGTGGTGATGGACCCCGAAATCTTTTCTGGGTGCACAGTTGGGTTTGGTTTTGTTTTAGTTTTGTTTTTGTTTTAGCTTTGTTTTTGTTTTAGTGTTGTTTTTTTAGTTTGTTGTTTTGTTTTGTTTGAGGTTTTTTTGCACTGTTTAGATGACTCAAATATCTAAGTGCTAATGAAAGGCTTAGGTGGGAGTGTGTAAGTATTTTGCCCCAAATCAATAGTGACATCTTTTAGGAACAGAAAGATGTGTCTGCTTAGCCTCAAAAAGAGAAAATTGAGAGAGAATCTACTCAGTGCTTAGCAATACCTAAAGGGTGGGGGGCAAGAGGATGGGACCAGACTATTTTCCGTGGTGCCCTGAGACAGGACATGGGGCAGCATGCACAAACTGGAGCCCAGGAGGTTCCATCTGAACATGAGAAAAAACTTGATGGCCTGGAGAGTGCTGGAGACCCAGAGAGATTGTGGAGTCTCCTTCTCTGGAGAGATAGAATACTGTGTACAGTTCTGGAGCCCCCAGCACAGGAAGGACATTGAAATGATGGAGAAAGCAGAGGAGGGCCACAAAGATGATCAGAGGACTGGAGCAGATCTGCTATGAGGACAGGCTGAGAGAGTTGGGGCTCTTCAGCCTGGAGAAGGCTTCCAGGAGACCTTATAGTAGCTTTCCAGTATCTGAAGGGAGCTACAGGAAGACTGGGAGGGATTATTGATAAGGTCTTGCAATGACAGGACAAGGGGCAATGGGTTTAAACTGGCAGAAGGCAGATTTAAACTGGATGTTAGGAGGAAGTTGTTTGCAGTGAGGGTGGTGAGACACTGGCACAGGTTGCCCAGGGAGGTTGTGGCTGCTCCCTCCCTGGAGGTGTTGAAGGCCAGGTTGGATGAGGCCTGTACTAGTGGGAGGTGTCCCTGCCTATGGCAGGGGGTTGGAACTAGATGATCCTTGAGATCTGCTTCCAACCTTACCATTCTACGATTCTATGATTCTATTCCAAACCCACCTGGACATTGTGGTCCTGGGCAACCTGATTTAACAGAGGAGTTGGACTAGATGATCTTCAGAGTTCCCTTCCAACCCCCACCATTCTGGGATTCTGTGGAAATACTGTTTTGTGTAGAAATGCAAAAGGCTGGATCTTACTTTGCAGGACAAAATTGCTGAGGCCATGCTGTCTCATACACTCCTGAAGCTAGTGAATGGTGACCACTTCCTTCTTTTATTTTCTGTCATTTGGGAGAATAAAATCAATTCTGTAAGAAAGTGTGGGAAAATCTCACTGCCAGCTCTCCTCCCTGCTCACTGGGCTCTTTTCTAGTCCATGTAGGGCTATGCCCATGATGCCAAGTTATGCAGTAATTGTAAAACGCAGCTAAATAAAGGTTTAGGTTGAGAGCTGACTTTTTACTGATTGTGTTTTGAGGAAGGTCTACAGCATGGGTCTTGGAATGTATTTCTAGCTGTTGTTGAATTGTGGGTGGTAAGTCTTCTCTTTTCTCTGAGATCTTGCTTGCCTGGTGGTCTGGGAGTGTGGCTTAAACTCTTGTTTTACTGGAAAGGGGTTAGGTTCCCATCTGATGCTGTTGTGCTCATCTTTCTCTTTCTCTTTGTTTTTTTTCCTAAATCTGACATAATGAAGCAGCATGGATAGACACCTTAGAGTTTGCTGTGGTGCTTTCTATTGTAGGTTATTAAAGAAGTTGTTGCCACAAAACAAAACCCAACCTGAGATGGTCAGAAGGAGGTGTTCAATAGTCGGCCCGTGAGAGAGTGGCAAAAGAGGTGATCAGGGATGGGCTTGCTCAAGATCCACGAGAGCTGAGTGAAACTCCCTCCTATAGAATACCACAGTGTCCTGCAGGTGCTGACCCAAAGTGGGTTCTTCTTTGCAAAGGGAAAATGAGGCACAGATGACCAAGGCTGTCATGAGAGCACTGGTAAGAGCTGGGCTCAAGAGGTTGTTTGCTGTGCGTAACGACAGCCACACTGAGCCTAGAAACACATGAAAAACACTATGAAGTCTTCTGTGCCAGTACATGATGCTCTTTATTTTAATAGTCTGTTTATATATACATACAGTTATTTTTCTTCTGCTCAGACCTTGTAACAAAACCAAATGTCTTAATGAACACAAGGAGAAAGCAAGCAGCTGGAGAAAGGCATAAAAGTGCACAAACCCAACAAAGTCCCAGGGAAATCATTGCAACTTTATTAAAAGTAGTTTCAAAAGTGAGTTGTGCCTCTGGAATTGGGCTGAAATAAGTGTTGTGTTGCTTCCCCTCTGTGTTCCGAAGCAATGCCTGTTCCCTGTCAGTGCTGTGGTCTCACATAGCCCCAAAATCATTCATACAATTCATGGCGAGCTCTGCTGGATTGGTGCCAGGAGTATAATGACTGTGGTCTTCTCTCCAGCTCTGCTCCCCACCTCTTGCTAATGAAGGTTTGGCAGATCAGTATTAAGGAAGTCAAGATGCTCTGGGAGAGGTGGTATCATTTACTGGCCTGATTGGTAAAACTGGGAAAAACAGATCATGTTTTGGGGCACAAGTCCTTCTGTAGGTCTGCAGGTGCAGAGAGTTTTTAGGCAGGTTTCCAAACCAGTCTTGGAGATTGATTTTTTTACAGGCAGAGATACTCTGAATGCCTCAGAGCAGACTTTGGGCAACAACTCTTCATTCTCAATCCACAGAGACTCTTCGTTCTCCGACCGTCTAACGTCTCACAGTGAATTTCAAAGGAAATTATAAGCTTGCAATGACAAGACTAAAGTGTGACTGTACAGGATACTAAGTGAGCTGTCATGTCTTTACTGACTCCAAAGAAGTGCTTTCTACTTGCACAGCCTTGCAGATCTCTGTTTTGAGGGTGTGTACTTGCTTTTCCCTAAAGTAAGAGTTGTTAGAGGCCAGAAGTACATTAAAGCTACCTTCTTCTACAGCATTTTGAAATGTATTCTTAGCTTGTCATCAGCTGAGATCAAGTTTTCTTTCTGTGTTTAAACTGGATGGAGATGAACAGTTCCTGACCACCACCCAAATGAGGGTGATTGTAGCACAGAGATGTTGCATACTTCTGGCGGAAAAGTTATCCAAAGGGTTTATCAGCTTGGCACAGTATTTAGATGAATTTTGCAGAATGCCTAGCAGATTTGGATGCCTTTGAAAAGTAGAGGAAGATAGGGCCAGTCATGTGCAGGGACTTCCAACCCCTGCTGTTAAACCAGTTTCGTAAGGGCCTCTTAACCAGCACTTCATTAAAACTTTCCCATTGGCCTCAAAGTCGATGTTAACCTTGGCCCTGATGCAGGGAATATTGACTTTCAGGGTCAATAAATCTTAATATGGATCAAATTGGAAGTCATGTTTGCTTACTTTATAACTCCTTTCCAATGCAATTACTCTTTACACAATGCAAGGACATTCTGCACATTTTTCTTCTTGGCCATTTCGAGGCGCATTACTCTTCCACAAAGAGTAAGCTTTCAAGACGCAACTTTTCCCTCCCAAGGTTTTTGTCACAGCCGCTTTGATTTTTGTGTTATTTATCTCCTTCCACAAAAAGACATAAGTCTGGGTTTTGGTTTTTTTTTTTTTTTTTTCTCTTTCCTCAGTTCTAGTATGGATCCGTGTCAAACGACTGCCTCCTTGTGTAACCTGTCATATCGCCACCTCCTGAGCCCAGAAACCGCACGCGGTGGCGTGGGATGACGGAACCACATTAAAAGTTTTCAGATGTCCAGGATACTGAGGGGCGTTGCTGAACCACACGACCTATTACACAGTCATTTTCTGTTCTGGGCAGTAACACAAAGGTTTTCTAGTACTGTGCACTTTTTGCTTCGTTTCTATCAGCCAATACCTACAGAATTTTAATGAGCCTATAGTGCGTTGCCTACAGAAGTAGGCAGGATGTGGATCTGTTCCCATAATGAGAGATATATAACGCCTGGGGCTACAGAGGCAAGAAGCCAAAGGATGTTATTATTGCCCTTATAAATGGTTTTCAAAATAAATAAGATACAGAATGTTTCACTTTGTAAGGAGGAAAAAAATAAAGGAAGATTTGTGCTCTGAATTCTGCCCAGCGATGGGGGTGGGAGCAGGAAAGAGGAGAAAGAAGGGTGGGTTAAGCTGTAGCTCAATCCGTAGCCTCGTGATGAGAGTCAGTTCCGTTGTGCACATCTGTGAACTCAGTGTACATATGTTGCTGGGGCTACATCCAGGCCCAGATGTCTCCAAGATATAAAGGAAGATTGAGGGCTACCTACTGCAGTGGATGATGTTGACACAAGGAGGATCCTGGGCATCTGTTGTCCTGTTAGGTCTGCAAATCCATCCTGCACCACACTCTGTCATTTCCTTCCCCAGGTACAGGCTGACACAGGGAACGTGCTGCTCTTAGTTTAGAAAAATACTGAGAGCTACTGAAAGTTACTGGCACAGGTTGCCCAGAGAGGTTATGGAGTCTTCTTTTCTGGAGACATTCAAAACCTGTCTTGACTCTTTCCTGTGTGACCTACTCTAGTGATTCTGCTCTGTCACAGGGACTAGATGATCCATTCCAACCCGCAACGTTCTGTGGTTCCGTGATTCTGTGATGATCTGACCATGCTGCAGCTGCTGGTGTCCTGAGCACCTGGTTGAGCTACATTCATGCTTTGAGGATTCTGTATTGGCTTCATGTCTTATGCTCCTTAACTCCCATGATGTGAAGGATGGAAATTGGCTGGAGATATGCCCACATTTACCAGCATCTCCCAGTCACCCTGAGGTCCATGTTTGCAGCTGCTGAATACAGGTAGTTATGGAAGCCTGTCCAGTGCATGAGTGTTACGAGTGATGCAAAATTAATAATCAATATTAATTTTGATATCCAGGCAGAGATTGTTAATAACTATGAAAAGTGTTAATTAACATTAAATCTTGCCAGAAAACTTATTTACAAGGTTCAAAACACACAGTTTGGAAATTTATACATACAGGGAAGTGGCAAAACTGGAACACTTTAAGAGGTAACCAGCAAATGCAAACATTTTTACTGGAAGAGAAGGTTTTAGCGGTCGATACACCACTTGCGGTTAATTATCCTGCTGATCCACTAGATGGATGTAGGAAGCTCCTTTCTGCTTATACCAGAAGACAATTAGTGATTACAAGAGGCTTTAAGTATTTACTCACAAAATATTATCAGACAGCACCCAAAGCATGTGAAGGGGTTGCTGTCAGTGGTCTCAAAGGCGTTAAAGGCTTTGGAGTTTTCCGAGGCTCTTTTCTCAGGAAGCTGGGAGTCTGGCACAGTCTCTGACCTGGTTCCTCTTGAATTCTCATTCAGCAGAAGCCTTGCAGAGAGGCAGGCAGGATGCAATGCCATGTGCAGGCTTGGCACAATGTCACACTGGCTGTGCAGGCCAATCGCCTGCAGGCATTTAGAGCCTGTTCCTGGCTGTGGAGTTTCACACAACTCAGGAAGCAATGAGGTATCAACCAAGCATGAATACAACATCAGAGAGCACTTCATGCTACCTGCTCATCCCTTTTTATCAATGCAGCTTGAGACTAATGGGCCTTAGGACATAGAACAGCCAATCAGGATGGCACTTTGCCAAGCTTGACCATATTAGGTGAAGGCAGGGCTTTTGTCCTCTTTCCCACTGTTGCTTCACCCAGCACAGAAGGAGGGGGAGCAGGGGAACATGTGTGGGCAAGCCAGAGTCCTTAGACTCGGTGGCTCCAGGTTCTTTGTCCTCTTTCCCACTGTTGCTTCTCCCCAAAACAGAAGGAGAGGAGAGCAGAAAAACATGTCTGGGCAGGCCAGGACATGTATAAGCCTATTTTGGCCTGCTTAGGCCTACCACGACAATGGGCTGCACCATGGCATTCAAGGTTAGTTCTACCAAAAAAGATGCAGATAGGTCTGTGGCTTAGCCTTTATGGAGCAGGTAACTAGGAGAGCAAGACTTGTCCAGCCGACAAATTCCAGGAACAGATCTCAGGCAACAGTTGGTGATGGAAAGAAATTCCAAGAGGTGGTGTAATGCCTGCAGGAAAACTGTTGAACAAGGTGATGAGAAGATCTTTCCTTCAGTGTGGCAGTGGGTGAGAGCATGTGGGAATCAACATCCACAAAACTGCCCCATGGCCATCTTTAGGCAGGAGCCGATCCCCAGGTTCATGTATGATGAACATTACATAAAATGCACTGAAAAAGAGAAGTAAACATCATGAGCCAACTCTGCTTTCTGTTGGCCTCTTGACTCCGGAGACAGAAGGAAGATATTAAAACCATTAGCAATTGGAAAAATCCAGTTTATTCTATGTATTAGCACTGCTGGCATGCAAACACATCTTCAAAGAGCAGCTGTTGTCCTAGTGAGCTTCGATCCTTCCAGAAGCAGCATGAGAAGATCTAGTAGGTGCACTATGCTTTCCTGGGCTTAATAAACTGGACCACTTCTCTGGGAAAAGGCTTGCCCAATTCTGCTACAGTGTTAACTTTCTTCTCTCTTTAAGCTTCTGCTGAACGTACCAGAGCACCCACAGATATTTGCAGATTTTGGTGTGTGATGGGGCAGTAAACAAATTAAAGATGGCAGAAGAAGACACCAAAAAACCAAATTACGTTGGAAGTAAGATGATAAGAAAGGAAATACAACCAAACCGAAACACCCTGCTCTCAACCCTTGACTTCCTCTTCTCTGTGCTGACTTCCTCTTCTCTGTGATTTCTTGGCTGCTTTTGTGACTTTCACCTAAAAAGGGAGAAGAGGAATCACTTTCATCCCTAGGGCTAAATTTAGAAGCAGGACCGCAGATGTGGAGTGGGAACGTGATGGAGTGACTCAGATCAGTCCAGGAGCCACAGATATGTATATGCCTGTAAGTCTCATTTTGTTACAACAGCCCTGGGTTATATGACACAGACCTCATGGTGAATGGAAGATACCAGAAAAAGTGGGCAGCTCTCCAGCCAGCTCCCAGTAGATCAAGGAGTAGTTGTTGGAAACAGCCCTGGAGATCTTGCCATGGAGATCAAGTCTGGGCAGAGAAGTGAGAACCAAGTTTGTTGTTCAGGCAGCTCCATACAGAGAGAACTGTGTGAAACTCAACATCCCATTTCCAATGAGTGGTTGGACTAGAAGAAGTTAGAGTTGCCTCTTGAAGCAAAGTGCACTCATGACACTGATCTTGGAAAGTGGTCTTCTTTAACCACCTTGATTATAACGTGGTGTGCAACTTTTACCTTAGCCTAAACAAGAGCAGCCCAAGAGAGGATCTTATAAATTCATATAAATATCTAAAATGTGGAGGCCAGGAGGATGGGGCTGGGTTCTTCTCAGTGACACCCCGTGATAGGACAAGAGGTAAAAGGCACAAACTAGAATACAGGAAGTTTCACCTGAACTTAAGAAAAAACTTCACCTTGAGGGTGACAGAACAGTGCACCAGGCTGCCCAGAGAGGTTGCAGAGTCCTCTTCTCTGGAGACTTTCAAAACCCACATGGACATTGTGATCTTGGGAAACCTGATCTAGGCATACCTGTCTTAGCAAGGGGGTTGGACTCAATTATCTCCAGAGGTCCCTTCCAACCCCCACCATACTGGAATTCTGTGAGCAAACCTGCCCCTCTTTATACCTCTTTACTTAAGAGGATTGGGATGCATGGGCTGGTTTGGGCATCACCTGCCTGGTGAGACCAGAGGGTGAGCAAGCACTGCTGAAATGGGAATGAAGAGAAGCAAAAAAAGGCACAGAAGTCTGATCCAGCTCTAACCTGTTGATTCCAGCAGAAGTTAGTACACAACCCACAAGCAGTTGTAGTCCCATCAGCAGTTTAAGAACCTCCAGGGTGGGACTCAACCTCCTTGGCATCTGGATGGTAATTTGGTAGTTGGATTGACCAGGGAAGGCAGTACAAAGATGAGTGAGCCATTTCCCTGATGAACAGAGCCTTCAGTGAGGAGGTATTTCATGAGCACATGGTACCACAGAGTGAGTCTCATCAGCCCTGACCAACAACCAAGTGTTTCCCTTGCCCAAGAAGATCTTTGCCTTTGTTGCTGGGATTTTATTAATAGTCTCTGGGATTTTTTAATGCAGTTGTGACTGTTGCCATAAGGCTTAGAATTATCCCAGCTCTCACCTTTAGCCTGTCCCCAGGAAGATGGTGTAACCAGACCAGAAATTACCTGGAGTTTGGGAGCTGATTTCTTCCCTTGGTTCAGAGACAGGACATAATAACCCTCAGCAGGGAGATAAGTCAGTGTTATTAGGAGGCTGAAGGTTTTGAAAGGTGAGAAGCTACTGGAAGGGGGAAAAAGGGCAGGCAACAGGGCTATGATGATCAGAAACCAAAACAGGAGGGAAGATGGTGGGACCCTCTATGGTTCAGGTTCCTTTTTGGTTTTTTGTTTTTTTGGTTTTTTTTTTTTCTCTTCCCAGTATGGTTTGTGGTTTTGCATTTGCAGCTTGTAAAACTGTATGGAAGGAATGTGCAGCTGGGGGCTTTCGCCAAGTTGGTGTCAATCTGGGTTAAACAAGAGGCCCTGGAACAGAGCCTTGTAGGGAGAGTGGGTGATTTGCATTAAGAGCAGAGCTTCCATTATTCTCTCTTCAATTGTGGTCATTCCCTGGGGACCCCATTCCAGCAGCAGGGCCCAAACCCTCTCACACCAGACACACTGCAAACCAATAACCCAAAGGCAGACTCTCCTCCTGTGGGTTGGCAGCTCCCAAGATGCTCAGTGTCCTGCCATTGTCCTGCTCTGGCCACCAGCAATGGCTGTCCCATCCTGTCAGCAGCAGTCCACGTGCTTCTCAGCTGGACCCCACCAGTTCTTGGGATTTGCTGCATCCGGGATGTTGACCATATGTTTTGTGAGGTGCCCAGCATGTCTTAGGAATGAGACAATGAAGACACTTTCTTTCCTTGGTCCCTGGGGCTGCTGCTTCTGGATCATCTCTGCTATTTGCTTACTGCAGTCCCAGTGTGCCGTCAGCCTGACAGCGTCTCTGCCAGCATCCAACATAGGCCAGTGCTCCTCTGCAATCCAGTTTGCCTCCTTGTATACCACAGTTTGTCTCCATGCATGGATAAAGAGGCCATATTCATGCTTTCTTTCATTCCCATGGTTAAACTCTTCACAAGGGCAGCTTCTTTTGTGCAGGAGATGACATTTACAGTGGACACAATGATCTTAAAGTCTTTACCAACCTAAGCGATTCTATGACTTGCAACTGTGGTGGATTTCTCTTGTTTCTTCTGTCCTCACAAGTCAAAACCAAACCAAACCAAACCAAAACGAAAACTCAAACAAAAAAAAAAAAAACCCAAACCCAAAAAAGCAAAGCAAGGCAAGCAACCAAGCAAAACTCCCAAAGAAACACAAAATCTACAGCAGTATGCAGCTGCCCTTCTCCAGGCTATGCAAAGCAGGTCATCTCCAGGGTGGTGTTAGTTTGACCAGGTGTCTCCTGGCTCTGTAGTCTGTGTGTCAAAAGGATCTCAAAACCTTAAACATGGCTTCTATCAATTCTGTCAGATGTTCTCTGACCTTGGCTGGACTCATCTGTCACCACACAGGTATCAAATCTAAGGTAATGGTCATTTCTTCAGAGCTAGAGGGAAGAGATTGGCACCTCTGATACCCAGCTCATTCCAGTCTTAAATGCACATCTAAGACTGATCAGTTATTCTCAGGCTTGCTCCCTCCCTTTCTATTGCTCATAAGATGCCTGCATGGCTTGCAAAGCCTATGCTTGCCCTTGTGCCCAGGTGGTATGGATGAGGAAGCTGAGTTTGCAAGATCTCTGTGCTTTGTGTATGCTTATAGAATCATAGAATCATAGAATCAGTCAGAGTTGGAAGGGACCACAAAGATCATCTAGTTCCAACCCCCCTGCCATGGGCAGGGACACCTCACACTAGATCAGGCTGGCCAGAGCCTCATCCAACCTGGCCTTAAATACCTCCAGGGATGAGGCTTCTACCACCTCCCTGGGCAACCCCTTCCAGGCTCTCACCACTCTCATGCTGAAGAACTTCCTCCTCATGTCCAGGCTGAATCTTCCCACCTCCATCTTTGCTCCATTCCCCCATGTCCTGTTACTACCTGATAGCCTAAGAAGTCCCTCCTCAGCTTTTTTGTAGGTCCACTTCAGATACTGGAAGGCCACAAGAAGGTCACCTCAGAGCCTCCTCTTCTCCACACTGAACAGCCCCAACTCCTTCAGTCTGTCCTCATATGCTTGGACTTGTGCATGACCAATGAGTTATGCTCCTTTCTTAGGGGCAGGAGAGCTCTGCCTTATTGCCTTTGTCCACGTCACCTAGGGAGCTCAGCTGGACCTTTCTTGTGGGAAGGTATCAGCTCCCCCCACAACCTTGCAGGTGTTTCCTCAGAAGTTAAATCTGCTTGGACAGCTTGGCCCTTATGGCTTGCTCCTCAAACACAACCCACACAAGTTTGCAAAACCACACCAGTCTTCATATGCCATTATTTAGATTCCTGTCCTAAACAAAGCAGTATGATTGCTATTACTGCAGGGAAGTAATTTCTGCTTGTGGTTTATTTACAGAAGGCAGCAAGCAACCAGCAAGTCTAATAGCTCACCATTGTTCCCATATCAGTCCTTGTGCTGGCAACATGGAGCAGCAGCAAAGACATCATAGGAAAACACCTTTAATTATTCATCTGCTCTCCAGGGAAAATGAAGACCTCTGACGAAGAGGAAATAAACAAAACATCTTTGAACTGTAAATCATGACTGCAACAGCTTTGTTGTTACTTTTTTTTTTTTTAACCACAGTTTTGCTTTATCTGAGATCATAATTTGTTTTCAGTGATGCACTAGATTAAATTAATTGAGGTTTAGAACAATATCTATTTCCTTTTGCAAGTGCTTTCATGGATGGCATGATCTTATCTGACTTGTTAGCCTGCTGGCTCTGTTTTCCTGCCCCCTCCCCCTTAGCATCACATTTTTTAGAGCCATTTATTTCTATTCTCTTTCTCATTGCATAGTTTTAAAAGGGTCATTTATTGTCTCAAACACACAATCTCTTTCTCCAGCTATTACTTTCTTCCTATGGATAATTGGTGAGCTCTCTGAGGCTCAACTTGTTTTCCTCAATAAGTATTTCTGAGCTCCCATGATTAGTGCAGTGCAACAGCTTCTTTCCAGTTCCATGACTGCTGGCAGATGCAAGACAGAGCTTACAGGAGGAGGCAAGCCCACCTGCTACAGCACCTGGGCCAAGCATCCCAGTAGAAATCTCACTTGTAGAAGGGAGTCAATGGTTTGAGCTTAGTGTTCCCAGCTGAGTTTGCACCAAACTGGCATGGCCATTTAAAGATATCTCAGCACAAAGAAGTCTTTCTGTGGGTAAGAGTCAAGCCCTCCACAGTAAGGTGTCAGTCTTGCACAGTTTGGACTTGCTGGCTCTTGAGGTCAGTATCTCCAGAGGAGGAAAGACAGATTAAAAGTTTGGGAATGTGCTTTCAGGATCTTTAGAGAAGATACATAGCTTTGCACTGGGAGGGAAAAAAAAAAAAAAAAAAAAAGGATGGGCCAGTAAGGAACCCTTAATTCCCTTAATTTCTTATGTTTCCTTCTTGCTTCTAATCTCTTATTCTTAGGAAACAGGAAGTTGATACTGCTAGGCAAAATATCTTTAGTGCTGCCACAAGGGACCTGTGCCTTTTTGTTTGCAGGCACTTGATCTCTGTAGGATCTCTTTGTGCTGGGCAGGATCTCCTTGAAAAATACCTTGAACCTGTTGTGTTCTGGAGACATCAAACCCTAGAAATCCATATTTTGAATGAAAGAGCAGAGATTTAATGTCTTTCAATGGCCTATTCTCTGATAATGGAGGCCAGAGGGAACTTAAGGTATTGGCCTGGTGTACTAAGGGCTGGCAGGAATATAACTCCCTACAGAAGTGCTTTCTGCTCCTACACAAGATGAAGAAGAGCAAACAGATGGGTGAGTGTCTGGTATCTGCAATATCACACTAAGCTGTTTCAGCTTCTCAGGGCAGTGAGTCCTGTGCAAAAGACAACTGTGTGCAGTTATCACCATCCAGGATGCCCAGAGGCATCTGTGGTGGTGGTTGCTCATAATGGCCTGGAAAGAAGAAATAAAATGGATACCAATATGTATTTTAGCTTTGGTGGAAAAGAACAGGGATTATTATCTGAGAAAGGGCTGAGATCCACAGCAGAACAGGACTCCAGAATGGTTGCTCTGTCCCTGTTCCCATGTGTAATTTTTGCAGTCCTTTCCTATATACCATCTCTAGTACTGGTCATGTTTGGAGTCAGTTCCAGTCCAGAAGAGCCTTTGGTTTGACCAAGTGCTGTCAGTCATAGACTCACAGAATGGGTTGGGTTGGAAGGCACCTTTAAAGGTCATGTAGTCCAACCTCCCTGCAGGGAACAAGGACATCTTCAGCTATACCAGGTTGCTCAGAGCCCCATCCAGCCCTATCTGGAATGCTTTCCAGGGATGGAGCTTCTACCACCTCTCTGAGCAACATGGGCCAGTGTTTTACCATCCTCTTCTTCCTTCTCTCTAGTCTGATCTACCTCCTTTACTTTAAACCCACAACTCTATGTTCTGTCATAACAGGCCCTGCTAAAAATTCTGTTTCATCTCTCTTCTCAGCCCTTCTAAATACTGAAAGGCCACCAGAAGGAGCCTTCTCTTCTCTGTGCTGAACAACCCCATCTCTCTCAGCCTGTCTTCACAGCAGAGTTCCAGCCCTCAAGTATTTTTTGTGGTCTCCTCAAGACCCACTCCACCAGGTCCATATTTTGCTTACGCTGAGGATTCCAGAGCTGGATACAGCACTGCAGGTTGGGATCTCACCAGTGTGGATTGTATTCCTGTGGCATGGTCTTCTATGATCTTTCCTGCAGGATGAGATGGCATTGGGAAGAGATGGCATTTCTGCTTGGAGATAGCTGTCCTGTAATTTGGCAATCTCCCAGACCTCACTGCAAATAGAAGATGGTGGTAGGTGTGCAATAGAGAACAAACCCCTTAGAGATTGTGGACATTTTTGTGCTGCTCTGAACCCAGCTGTTGTTACATTTTTCCAAGTCACAGATGGTGTGAGAACAATTGCAATACGTGGCACAACAGCAGGAATGTCTGGAGAGGAGATTTTCCAGCAGATGGGTGGCATGGGACATGGGAAAGAGAATCACAGAATCATAGAATCAACCAGGCTAGAAGAGACCTCCAAGCTCATCCAGCTCAACCTAGCACCCAGCCCTAGCCAATCAACTAGACCATGGCACTAAGTGCCCCATCCAGGCTTTGCTTGAACACTTCCAGGGATGGCAACTCCACCACCTTCCTGGACAGCCCATTCCAATGCCAATCACTCTCTCTGGCAAGAACTTCCTCCTAACATCCAGCATAGACCTACCCTGGCACAACTTGAGACTGTGTCCCCTCCTTCTGTTGCTGGTTGCCTGGCAGAAGAGCCCAGCCCCACCTGGCTACAACCTCCTTTCAGGTAGTTGTAGACATCAATGAAGTCACCCCTGAGCCTTCTCTTCTCCAGGCTGCACACCCCCAGCTCCCTCAGCCTCTCCTCATAGGGCTTGTGCTAACAAGCAAACAATGCATCCAGAAATGAAGGCTTCTTCCTAATATCCAATATAAATCTCCCCTCCTCAAGCTTTGGTTCATTCCCTTTCATGCTATCACTACAAGCCCTTGTAAAAAGTTCCTTCCCAGCTTTCCTGTAGCCCCTTAGGTACTGGATGACAAATATAAGGTCTTCCTGGAGACTTCTTTTCTGCAGGCTGAACTTCCCAGTATCACAGTATCACAGTATAAGCAAGGTTGGAAGAGACCTCAAAGATCATCAAGTCCAACCCATCACCACAGACCTCAAGACTAGACCATGGCACCAAGTGCCACGTCCAAACGTGCCTTGAACACCTCCAGGGACGGTGACTCCACCACCTCCCTGGGCAGCCTATTCCAGTGGGGAATGACTCTCTCAGTGAAGAACTTTCTCCTCACCTCGAGCCTAAACTTCCCCTGGCACAGCTTGAGACTGTGACCTCTTGTTCTGGTGCTGGTTGCATGAGAGAAAAAAGCATACTTGGTATCATTCAACAGGACTAGAGGAGATGGTTACAAGCTGCACCAAGGGAGGTCTAACCTGGATATTATGAAATACTTCTTTACTGAAAGGGTAATCAAACACAGGAATAGTCTGTCCAGGACAGTACCCATCCATGGAGATGTCTCAACAGCCTGTGGACCTGGTGCTTAGGGACATGGTTTAGTGGTGACCTCACAGTGCTGAGTCAAAGGTTGGACTGGATGATCTTGAATGTCTCTTCCAACCAAAGGTACTCTGTGATTCATGCCAAACCTTTAGGAGCAGGGTGATCCTGAAGCAGTAAGTGGACTCTCAAGCACATTGCTTTCACCACAGCCCCAGGAGAGGCAGCAAAGCCTTCCTTTCAGCAGGCAGCTATCCCTAACACAAAATCCTACAAAGAAGCAGAGAATGCTTAATTTTCTAACATCTTTTCTCCCTTTCTCTTTTCCTCCTCTGACACTCATTTCTGAAAGAGATTCCCCCCCTCCACCTCACCCTTGCTCCCCATATTTATTTTATTACAAGCATTTTCTCTAAAATTATTAACTCAATTTAAAAATTTTCTACTGTTTCCTTGCCAAGGATTTTAGGAATTTTCATTATTTCCTTTGGGAATTCTGAGACCGTGGTTAGCCAGTTTGGAGTTCAAGACATGAGAAATGCCAGCACAACTGAGGACTTGGCTGTAAAAACATTTTCAACATGAAAGAATTCCAGCCTTTCATAAAAGGAAGTGTAGTGCTTGAAGAGATATGTTGATCTAAGTGAGGTCCTAACAAAATGAAAGCCAATCTATTATTGCACAAGTATCAAAGAAATCCCTTTGTAAAGGTGCTAAGCCCTGCTGGGGGAACACAAAACCTGTCTATTTATTTGTTGTGCATTTAAATGGTTTATGTATGATTAAGGAGCCAAGCCACTGTTACTGAGCTGGCTGGGACTTGGAGCTCTGCAGCTGTAGGCAAACATTAGTAGAAATTATAGAATCATAAATTGGTAAGGTTGGAAAGGACCTCAAAGATTATCTAGTTCCAATCCTCTGCCATAGGCAGGGACATCTCCCACTAGTACAGGTCACTCAAGGCCTTGTCCAACTTGAGTAAAACTTGAGTAAAAAAGGTAACTTGAGTAAAAAAGGCAGACTCATCTCTGCTGGGATGAGTCTGCAGCATTCAGCAAGGTTGTTATTTAAGAAGTGTGAAAATAGGTGTTTTTCTTAAAGGTGGCCTTAAAAATCCGACTCTCTCTCTGATGGATGAGACCTCCAGATCTAAGGGACCAATTCTGACCCCATCATACTACACGGATGGAGGCTGATCTTGGTCTTTCTTTACAGTGTTAAGTCCTGAGGTTTTTGGTATTTTGCCTCATAGCAATGATTTGAACCATATCTTGGAGGTCAAGTGTAGTGCCACTCTGCTCTTGCTGTGTGAAGGAGACCCAGGTCAGTCGCCCTTGGGGCTGATGTTTGATGGGTAACAGTCAAAGTCTTTTGCTTTTGTCTGCCTGGAGTGTTCAAATAGCTCATGGTACAGACACAGAGAGCTGCTTCTGAAGGAGCCAGGGCTGGAGATAGCCACATCAGCACTGTACAGCTGTGGAAACCACTCCTCAAGGGGAGTCAGTGGCAGAAGGCTGTCCCATGAACTCAGCCTGTGCACGCTGGAATGGTCCCAGGAGCTGCCTGTGCCAAGGGCATTCATTTGACCCTGTATGTGGGGCTGGTAAAAATCTCCTCCAGACTTGCAGCTTAGTCCCCATTATACAGCCTTTTCTTATCCCATGGCCTGAGCAACACAACTCCCAGAGAGCTTTGCAGGGTCAGGATCCTATCCTTCTCATCTCTGCTACAGGGAAACAAACAGTTGTGTTACCATGGGGTCCAAGTGGTGCTGCTGTGATTGTAACCATCTGTGCCTCACCTCATCCTGTCCTCTCTAAAACACAGGGGAGGTAGAAAGCTCAGGCTAACTTCAGGCCATGCCAGTGAGGACAAGGGGAAAGCACGTGAGGAAGAGGTATAGAATGGTAGAATTGTTTAGGGTGGAAAAGACCTTTAAAATCAAGTCCAACCACTAATCCAACACTGTCATGTCCACCACTAAAACATGTCCCTCAGCACTGTATCTACACAGCTTTCAAGTCCCTCTGGGGATGGGGGCTCCACCACTGCTCTGGGCAGCCTGTTCCAGAGTCTAACCAACATTTTCAGTGAAGAAGTTTTTCCTAAAGTCCAACCTAAGCTGCCCTTGGTGCAACTTGAGGCCATTCCCTCTTGTCTTATTGCTTGTTTCTTGGGAGAAGAAATCAACCCTCACCTTGCTCCTGGAAGTTGTAGAGAGTGAGGAGGTCTTCCCTGAGCCTCCTTTCCTCTGGACTAAACAAGCTCAGTTCCCTCAGCTGCTCCTCACAAGACTTGTTCTCTAGAAGCTTCTCCAGCTTTAGTGCCCTTCTTTGGACATGGTCCAGCACCTCCAGCAGAATCACAGCAGTTTCAAGCACCGTTGCCTGTCCATTTCCTCAGCAACATTTCATGCAGTGTTTGAAAATGCTGCTGCTGGACCAAGAGCCAGTCCTTGCACAAGTGACATGGAGATCAGAACATCTGTCATCTCAGAGTGAAAGATGACACGTTCTAGAGATCACCTCCTCTTGGTCAACATTTGCTAGCCAGGATATCAGCTTGGAAACTGGAGATACTTCACTTGGGAAGCTCTGGGTCTACTGGAAGCACTGATCATCCTGCTGAAAAATTACTTAATTGGTGACACTTCATAGAAATCACAGCTGCATGGTTCTCCCAGCTTCCCTACAAAAAGAGGATGCCAATGGTTTAACATAAACAGGATGACAAATGTTGATCCAGTGCAGTTCCTGATGGAAACGAATGTGCTCCCATGCTGACTCGATGCGCCACAAGCTGTGATGCTTGTCAGCAGGATGATAGTCCTGAGCAACAGCTTGTTTCCCTCTGCTCTGAAAGTGACATTAGCCTAAAATGAGGTCCCAGTAGAGCCTAGAACCTAAGGAGAAGTGGAGGTCTTGCTTGGAGCTTTGCTGAGCAGCAGGACGTCTGTCCTGAGGCCAATAAAATCACAGAATGCACTGGTTTGGAAGGAAACTCTAAAGGTAGTCCAGCCCAAACCCCCTGCAGTCAGCAGGCACATCCTCAGGTGGCTCAACCTCATCCTCAGGTCAATCAGGTTGCTCAGAGCCCTATCAAGCTTGACTTTGAACTTCTTCACAACTTCCCTGGGCAACCTGTTTAAATGTTCCACCACCTTCATAGTAAAGAACTTCTTACAGAATTATAGAATGGTTTAGATTGGAAGGGACCTCAAGGATCACCTAGTTCCAACCCCCCATCGTAGGCAAGGACACTTCTTCCTAATTTTTCTTAATTCCTCCTAATTCTTCCTAATGTCCAATCTAAAGCTAGCCTTCTCTAGTTTAAAACCATTGCCCTTTGTCCTGTTGATGCCTGGCTTTGTAAATTGTCACTCTCCAGCTTTCTTGTAAGGCACTGGAAGGCCACTATAAGCAAACCTGACTCTTCATGCAAGAACTGCTTCAGTCCTCTGATGCCTTCCCTTTCTCTTCACTACTTCTCCCCATCTTGTGATCATTGGGACAGCACCTGCTAAGTATGAGAAAGAGGAAAAATAGATTTTGTCATCAAGTTTTGGGAGCCCACGTGCCAATTTGGGCTCTGGAGCTCCCATTTTGCCACGTCACCAGAGCACCTGGTTTATTGACCCTCCACCACAACACTCTCTGCTTGCAAACCGGCTTCATCTGCAGTGCCTATAAGTGGCCCCCTAAAAATGATCATTCCCAATCATTCTTGGAAACAAAACAACACACCAAGCCTCAGAGCCTGGGGCCCCGCTCAGGAGGAGTTTGGCTGAGCCAGATGTGATGCCACCAGCAAGGGACTTGAACAATAGGGACTTGGCGGGGGGCAGAACAGCAGGGCTGGAAGCAGGCGCTGAGCGCAGGAAAGCACACGCAAGCTGTGGGAGCCAGGGCCTGGGCACACGTGCCTCTCTGCAGCCTGAGAAACGCAATGGCAACCAGGTCAGGCAGACACTGGGGCAGTTTTCTCCAGCCAGGAAGCCCTACCAAAGGGCATGTCCCAGTAAAGACACACTCAACTCCTCCCTGTGTAGAGATGCTGTCCTGGTAGGCATA
>WBNM01018086.1:165909-310927 GCA_013399055.1 Ramphastos sulfuratus | reverse complement strand
TTGTAAATGTCAGGAACGTTCACAAATTATGTGTTTCCAAGTTTAACTCATCTCTCGTGGTTGCTCAGTAGAATTTCCAAAACCATGGTTAGTGATTCTGACCTCCCATATTGGCAGGTGTCTTGCGCATACCAAACCCCAATGCTTAGAGCAGCAATCCACTGAAATGTCTGAGGAAGTTCAAAACTCCCTGTGACTACCTTTGTTCTATTCAGGTTACACAATCATGTATAAATCCTTACATTTGTCCCTTAGCTAGGGAACTGCCTAGCTAGCGCCTAGCTAGCCTAGAAGTGCCTCTGACCACATGGGTCCCAGAGGCTGAGACCTCTTTTACAGAGAGGTGCTTGTTTCCCTGCTTTCCACATGATCTCTTCCTGAAATGCTTGTAATAGTGGTTGTCTTGGACCTTCATTTCCATTTCATTCCTCCCACCTCTTCTAAGCAGACACCTGCCAATGGGTTGAAGTTACAGACGTGTTTCATTCAGCTATTACATGCTCAAATTTCCATTTTCTTAACTACAAACATTCAACAGAGATATGCAACAATTTTGAAAGGGAGTCTTGTTTAAATGAAAAAGAACATATCAACAGATGCTGGCCAATTCATGTCACATGAAAAACTGTATTTAGAACAAAGATGCTGACACAATCTAAGCATCAGAGCGTCCCTCACTGTGACACAGTCAGGCAGCTTTGGGGTGTGCAAGTATCACAGATCTTTTCAAATAGAAGACTAAATGAGTTGTAAATAAGTCTAGGCAAGGCAAGTACAAATAACTCCCTCAAACAATCCATAACACCACAAAGTCCTGTCATTCATACTTTTAGACTACTTTGATGTACAGATAGATGCCAGCTTTCTACCCAGAGAGATGATTTGGTAAAAGTACTTTTCATGCTTTTTAAGATGGGAAATATATAAATTCATGTGATTATTGCACAGATGTTTAAACTTGACATTTCATGGCCCTGGTCTTGCCACGATTTTTGTCCTTTCTGAATGTGTCCCTCCCTGTCTATCTGCCAGAAGAATGCAGCTAACATCTAGGTGTCCTGGATGTATCAGAAATGTTCTGATTTAGCACTTACTATTTCACCTGATGGGATCAATCTACCCTTTCCACACAGAGTGCAACACCTCTCTCAATTAGCCCCTCTTCACTGGAAGTTTCACTGTGCCAGCTATGAGGCAATGCCTGCTAATAGCTTCTGCTGGGTAATACACAACAGCAGTGTGTTCAAACTGCTTTCTTTTACATCTGCCTTTCTGATCACTGCTTTTTCAGATTTAAAAATAAAACTGTCATTACAAGGAATGGCAAGCAGTGTATCCTGTCCCTTTGGCATTCTGATTCTTTTGTTTGAATCAAGAGCTCAGCTCTTATTCTCAGAATAGGTTGAAAGACAAGGTCATGCAAGATGACTTTCTCATTTAAACAATATTCTTCAATTCAGAGTATCCCATAGTGCTTTGCACTTATTACATTACAGAGACAAGGACTGTATCTGGAAGGAAATAATTAAAAAAAAAAAAAATCAAGCCAAAAGAACATTTTAGGTATATTAACTTCCTGGGGTGGGTGTGGGTGTGATGGTTTGGGAGTTACCCATCCCTCACACACTATGAAAATCACCCAGACTAGACTCAGCTGGCTGGAAGTTAAGGAATGAAGCTTTATATTCGCAGCTTAGCACAATATACAAGCAGATATTTACAATACGTTACAAAATATATACAGCTATATACAGAAATATACAAGTTAAAGGTAATACAGAAACACAATACCCCTCCCAGAAATCTGAGTCCCCAGGAGGGGCTCCCAACCACCCTTCCACCTTCTTTCCACCCTTCTACCTTATCCCAGGGTCTGCCTTACGTGCAAGGTGAGTTTGAAGGATCTGCAAGGGGGGATAGAAGCAGAGTGATTAGTTGGGTTACACAGCAGAAGGCCAGAAGACACAGCAGCTCCCAGAGACTCTGTCTTATCTATGTTTGTGTCCTTGTTTTTATACATCTCAACCAGCCTATGAGTGAAGTAGACATCACCATTGTTTTCTTTTCACAGCCTATAATCTATTTTTTTTTCATTAAAATATTCCAATTAGCCTCAAACCAGCACAGTGGGGAATATAAAATCATTTAAAGTTGATTATGGGCACCTTCTCTTTTACAAGTCCTTTACAGCAGACTAGAGAATGTTTGACAAATTTCTTTGCTTACCATGACTGGCCAGCAGTTCCCATGCTCTTAAGTAGAGTAATTATTAGCAAAAACACAATCATTCACATGACTCAATCAATAGACAGAACACATAAACAACACAGATGAAAGCATTTTTGTTTAAGTTAAATTCAACACTAGAAACTTTTTTTTTGGCATAAATAGTTTCATCCCTTCCCCAAAACACCTAATGTATTAAGAAATATCATCAGAGATTATTATTTTTCTCAGCATTGGAATAAAAAATATTTTCAGATGTCAATCACTCTGCAAATTGATTAAGGGTTTCTAGTACAATAAAGATGCCATACGTACATCTTCCCCTTTCTTTCTGTTTAGCAAATTAGAACACTGGGACAATATTATATTAATAGACATTAATATCCGCCTAGAACAAGTAGGACAGGAAGGCTCTGTAGAGGATCAGACTTCCTGTAAGGTCAGTGGAAAGACATAGGAACGTCCATTCCAGCACAAAATAAGCACCTAAAATAAATAGTATTCTTCTTTGCTGTAGGAAGTCTGTCCATATAGAGGATGCCTTTATCTCCTTTCTGGATATGACTACTTCAAAACAGGAACTCTGAAAAGAATCTATTTAGCTTCTTTAAACTTGATACTCAAAATACATCAAATGAGTCCGGCTCCAAAGGATAACACAAGCAAACATATATAAAGATTATCACCTATCACTTCAATAAAAATACATTCTAAAACATAAGCACTATCAACTAAGGTAAGGAGTCATGATGGAGAAGTACAACTCTTTTTGCTGTTTTGCCTCATCTTAACACTACAAGCATCATGTGTATTTTGAGCCAGAAGTCCTATAAATAGGTCCTAAAGCCAAGGAAGAGTCTGAAGATAAGTAGAGGCTTCCTGCATCCTACAGTCTAGTCATTTGAGTAGGTACTCTGATATCACTTGCTAAAGCAGGCTCTGCAGACAAGTCAAGACTTAATTGATGGAAACATTATTACAGACTGATTAAGATTTTATAATTAGCAGCTGGACAGAGCTTTAAAATACATCTGTGTGTGACCTTATGAGGTGGAAGGATTCAATTCATTCACCTAAACTGAAAAGATATCCCTATGTTGGACTGGATGAACTTGGAGGTCTCTTCCAACTTGGTTGATTCTGTGATTCTACTGCTTTACCATCATGGAGAGAGAGACGCTTCTAGAGTAGAATTCAGATCCTCTGATTCTCCCTTCTTAGTGCAGTCTACTTCCTTTTGGCTTGGTATTTTCCAGCTAGCTGATACTAACAAGAGAGACTGGAAGGAAGCTCTATAATGGACATGATCCTTTCAGCCCTTTGAACATAATCCCTTTCATGCGTTATCTGTTGTTAATTTGCTTGGGTTTGTGAAGTTTGTGGTGGGGTTTTTTTGATTGTGGGGGGTTTTTTTATTTGTTTTGGGTTTGGTTTTTTGTGGTTTTTTTGTTTGTTCTTTTGGAGTTTTTTTGGTACACATTAGTGAATATATCTATTGTCATTACATAATTTGCTATGTGGCTTCCATTATCTGAATAATAACCAGTTTAGAGAAAAGGCAGAGGGAATTGAGGTTGCTCAGCATGGAGAAGAGAATGCTACAGGAAGAAATTGCAGCCTTTCAATATTTAAAGGGGGCGTATAAGGAAGGTAAGGACATAATTTTAAGTAGGATATGTTGTGGTAGGACAAGGGGTGCTGCTTTTAAACTAAGAGAGGGGAGATTCAGGATAGATGCCACTTTTCTATTATTTTATTATGAGGGTGGTGAAACAATGGAACAGATTTCCCAGAGAGGTCATAGATGCCCCATCTGTGGAACCATTCCAGTTTAGATTGGATGGAGTTCTGAGCAACCCAATCTATGTGAAGATGTTCCTGCACATTGCAGTGGGTTAGACTAGATAATTTTCAAATGTCTCTTCGCTCAAACTATTCTGTGGTAGGTTCCAACCAAAATATTCTTCTCAGTACTACTCAGTTACTATTTATCTCCCGTGCCCCTTAAGGACAGTGTGTTCTGTAAGGTATCATTATCCCTAGTTGTTCTCCAGACCTCACTCTTCAGTTATAAGAATTATTCACTTATTTATGCATAATGAAATTTATGAATTTGATTGGTTGGAATGCTCCACATACTGGTCAAGGAATAGTCTGGACCTTCAGTATTTGTGTTTAAATAGAATTTTTATTTCTGTCTAACTTAGATCTTTACCTGCTGTTCAGTATGCATGCTAACATATTCATTCTCACAGGAGCTTCTACCATATGTTCAAATACTGTTTAAGGTTAACTTTAACAAAGCAAGAGCTTTGAAGTGACTGATTTTTCAGAGCAAATAGAAACTGAGCAGGTACCCCAGATGCATTGCCTGTAATTCTTGTAAATCAGCCTTTTTATGTAGTGTAGGAGTCTGGTGATGCCCACCACAGTGATTCACTTCCCTGTATTATATACTCTTTTTGGTTTGCCCAACTGTCTTCTGTAAGAAGAAAGCTAACCTCATTGCTGTGTATTATACATCCACTCCTTCCAGAATCGGAGGAGCTTCACTTTTAACAGACAGCTAAGAACCCATTCAAATGAGTTAGAATCAGTAGTCCTGTTCTCAAACTCAAATCACATTGACATGGTTGTTGGATTTCCTGAATTTCATTTAACAAGCCAAAAAAAAAAAGTTCATCTGCAGGAAAATAACAATGAATAGTTCAAAGCTGATGGCAAATGTCCTTAGAGATCTAGAAAAAAAAAAAAATCTTTAACTGAGGTTCTCCTATGCCATTTTTATATTTAAGTAAACATAAAACGTGAAGTTTGGAGCTATAGCTTAGTTCTACACTTTTCTAAATAAAGTAGGTTTGCACACCATGAATGGAAGTTTGACAGTGAGTTGTTTAAAGGGCCTGTCTAATCTGAGGGTCTAGTTTAGCCAGTCACCAAACAGGTCAGTATGATGAAGGCAGATGAACAAGCTAGCATTTAGATTGTATTTGTTAGAATCACAAGTGAGTATCTACCATTTTCCACCTGATGTTATCAAGTAAAGTTATTTAAGCAACCAAGAATTATTCCAGTGATTTGTATTAATCTATTGGTTTGGATTATGTAAACTCAAAATAGTGAAGTTGTTTACTTAAACCAGTGATATATATACTAAGCTTACATTTCAACCAGCCACTCTTGTGTTACCATTTCTCTTTCACAGAGTCTTTGTTCATTCCACAGAACAAGTTTAACAATTAAAATGCAGTTACCAGGGGAAACAAACAAGCAAACAAAAAAGGAGATAAAAACTTAGCTCAACATTAATTGTTACTAATTCTCTGTCCCCCAGACCTCGGACTCTGTTCTGCCACAGCACAATACAAATCAATAGCATTGAGACCATTCTGACTTCTTTATGTAATTCAGGAAAACAGAGCCTGTTCAGACTTAACCTCAGATGTAATGTCAACAAGTTAAGTATTTTTACATATCAGCTGTACAACTGTGAAAAAAAAAATATCCACAGATTTAGAGTTCTCATATATCCTCACACTCACTTTCAATGTTATTTATCATTGCAACTGTAGTGAAACAAGAGCCACTGGCAGGCTTTTACAGACATACTTAGCTTATGAGTAGATGCCACTTAAAAGAAATGGAACACTGTTTTTCTTTGAGCTGTTTCTCAGCTGGTTGTTTCTGAAGTGTCATCTCTTTAGGAAAAAAAATCCTCACTGGATTTTTTTTCTTCACTGGAAGTAGAGTTCAGCAGTCATATGACTGTTTTTCTAGGACTATAAAATGTCAGCAGCCTGGCTGTAGTCTTTGTTCAACTGAATCTTCATAGCAGGAAAAATATTTTACATCACTCTGACTGATTATTTTAAAAGAAAGTATGCCTTCTCAGAAGTGAAGGAACTGGGACTGTAGAAACTGTACATTAAAATCCCCCAATCGACTATAGCACTTGGTCCTAAGAGCTGTATTATAATATCTCTCCATGCCAGTTGCAGGGAGCTGCAATAAACACTTCAAGTTATTTTAACAAATTCAGAATTACCCAAATCCATCTTCAGTATTATAATAGAGTCATATCGTCGTGAGCTAAAATATCCCTTTAGAAATGGGGAATCCAAAGGATGGCAAAAGGAGTCCAAAGCAGACAGAAGGATAAGAGAAAATTTCAATTTGCAGCCGTTTAGGTGGGAATTGAACTCCACATTTATCTCAGAAAATCTTTTATGTACAGGGTTGCCTTAAAATGACAAATTACATAAAAATGTAATTTTAATGCTTTTAGCTTTACTATTTCTTTTTTTCCACAGAAGCTTTGATTTTTAAATTAGGCTCTGAAATACAGACTGAGAAATGCCTTTTTTTTTTTTTATGACAAAATTATATTTCAGAGCAAGAACAGAGGTGCATTCACTTGCACAACTGACATCTCACATAATGATTCACAACCTGAATATGATTTAAAATAAAGACTATGTTTATTGATAATGGATTCATTAGGATCTCTATCTTGCTGCCAACAGGCACAGGAAAAAGTTCTTTGGCTACATATGCTGGCTACCTCTACTGTTGATGGAAGGACTGAAACATCTTTCAATAGCATCTAAGTTAAAGGAGATCTTTGTTCTGTGTTCTAGTGGAACTGCAAACTCACAGTTTGAAACTCAGAGGTGTACACTCTAGGAAGACTTAGAAGATGTTTGTTAACTGAGGAGGCTCCAATGCAGGAAGTCAGACTAAATGTGCCACTGTTAAATTTATGAGTTTCGGAGGCTCAGATGCTTTTAGATTCCAAGAAATCTCAAAGTAAAGCAGAATATGAAGGAAAGTTATTTTTGCTTGTACCTCACCTTCATTAGCTTCATAATTCTGTTTGAATAAAATGTTTAAATTTGAAGTTTAAATTTTGCTTGCTAGGAACATAAAATATTTCCATGGTATTGCTTGCAAGAGATCAGGAAAACAAATATATACAGAAAATATTCAGTTATTCTATAAAGCCCTAGGTATACATATTACATGCATATAATTCTTCTAAACAGCAATATAAAGAAGGGTTTTCTCCTAACTTGCTTTCTTCTCTTGTGCTCCATTTAGAAATCTCAGCTGGGCCTGAATGACTGAGGGAAAAAATAGGTTCAAATTTGGTTTCATACCAGTTGTAAGATACTTCAGCTCTTGGGGTGCTCACAGGGATGCTCACTTTGCAAAAACGTCAAGAAGTGAGACAGGAACAGGAGTGTAACATTCTGTGCGAATGGCATCCCCGAAGCCGCAGGAGAGATCATTTCACACTGGTTTGAACATGGTAGCAAGGATGATGACAGACATGTTAAACCCCAGCCAGAGAATTATCAAGGGACTTTTGAAGCACAGCAAGAGTTAGCTCCAAAAGAAATGTTAAAATTTTAGTGGTGAGAAGAAGGACTTTGAAGAGAAAAGGTCAGCAGCAAGGCTGGCATAACCCTGGCAGCTATAAACCTGTGGCACTGGATATGCCCTGTATAGACCTTGCAGAGTGGCCCACCATGGTCAAAGCCAGCAGTGAAACAAAGTTCAGCATTCTGAAAACTGAAGTCCATGGCTTCCTTCTTGTCTGTCTTTCACAGACAGTTACAGCTTGTGGGTCTGTCACTTGCAAGGACAGGCAGGCTGTCCTGTAAGAAAACAACTTTTCTACATCAACCCTTCCAGCCATAGTAGTAATGAGAAAAAGTAAATGAAGGCAACTGCCCATTCTGTCTCTAGTTAACAGTTTGTTTGTTTATCTAATGTAGTGTGTAGAACACCTCTGAGATGCAGATGAGAGAGCTGGCAAACAGAATTGTTCTGCTGGTAAGTGTACTTTGTATATCTCCCAAGCCAGAGAAATTGCTAAGTTATTTGATGCTGTCGTTTAGGGATGTTTGCAACACATCTAGCAATTTTAAATTGCTAGTTTGCCTATATAGTGTGGAAAAAGAACAACAGTTCCTAACTTAGCTTGAGGAAACAATAGGATAGTAGCTTTTGCTTGGTAAACAAGGATCTCAGAAGAGATATTTGCCTTACCTCAGTTTTATGAATTATATTTTAATTCACAAAAAAAATAAATGTTCAGATGAAAGATTCTAAGTGACTATGAGACATTCTCCCAGTCCAGTGAGATATTTTAACTGATTCAGACATTTAAAACTTTAGACATGATCAGTGTTTCTGGAACCTGACTCCTCCTTCTAGGAGCCCCCAGCCCTAGGTCCCTGGATGCCTCCAGTAACCCAAATCCAAGCACAAAACTTGCATGAGGAATACCAGCAGCAGTCAATACGATAGAGATAGAGAGAGGATAGTGAAGAATCAGAGTGCAAATTCCCCTTTTTGTACAGTAAAGAAAAGTTAATTAGGTGAAAGCTCTTCCAAAGGAGTCTGGAATGACATGACACACTATGGAGTAGACCTCCTCCAAGAGCTATTGATTCCTGTGAACTCAATCTGGAAGCAGACACAGTTCTTTCTTTACCTCCAGTCTGACAGCTGGTTAGATCTGGGGCACATTAAACAGAGACCAACAAGAATCGTGGACACTACTAAAAGCACAAATGTATTTTCTTCCCCATGTCCTGTACTTACTACAGCCATCCTCTGAGTTTTGTAAAGAATGTGAATTGCTGTTCTCATACAGAATTCTCCAAGTATAAAAGAGGAAAAAAAAAAAATAAAAAAAATCTTGTCCCCAAAAGTGCACAGAGAAAATTTAAAGCCTGGAATCAATTTAGTACTGCACGAATACAGTGCAATATGTTTCCTGTTATGTATCAAAAATTCATGGTCAACTGTCATTGATAAAGAACCCATTTCTTTTTATTTATCCAGGGTACTGAAAGAGAAACAAATGGTGACCAAAGGGAAATATTGTGAAGGTTTTTTTTTGTGTGTGTGTGTCAATTTTTTTCCTGCTTCTCCTTTGATTTTTATCAAAGCTATTATAACCTTTTGTTATATTATTGATGTTCTGTCTTGTATCTGTGTAAAGAATACGTAGGCTGCTGAGAAAATCACTTTTGCTTTTATTCAAAACACTGGCAAATATATGAAACATCAGAACAAACTCCTGAGTTTTTACTGGAGGGAAGACTTTCACTTTCACAGTTAATTCTTCTAGGATTAAAAATGCTCTTCACATCCTAGATCCATCTTGACACATCCTTGCTCATTTGTTTTTGAAAAATGGAGGAAAAACTGAGTAGCTGTTAACCACAAAAGCAACTCCTGCAGAAACTGCAGTGCAAAATACTGAGGCAAAGTCTGCCTGTGTTACCTTGCTTGATCCCAAGAGCAAGTAATATACTTTATACTGGCCATAGCCTGCTACCATTATTAAATCCATGAAAAGGCACTAAATTCATTAAATCAAAGAAACCTTGATTTTAAACTTACTCATAAACTGATGATATCTGAGAAAGCCATCTGAGAAAGTCTTCTTTAATCAGATACTTTCTCCATCACATATCTTGAAACCTTCTCTCTCACTTCAGGGAAAATTGTTTCCTTCTCATGAAAAATTAAGACAAAGCATACCTTCCTGCTTGTACATCTATTTATTAATGCATACAGATATTGATGTTTTTACAGAGTAAGCTATAGGGTAAGCACATAGAATTATGCTAATTAACTGAACTGTGTTAGAGATGTAAAAGATATATGGAAACTATTCCAAGAAATTAGTATTCAAGTTTTAATACAGAAGCACTCATCTGACTTCAATGTGCTAAAGTCAGCCTTTTCATGTACTGAAGTACATGACTGAGTACCAATACACAGAAGGCATTTTGGTGATGTAAAGATCTGTACCAGAAAGACTGCCACAATGTGATACACTGCAATCTTTGTCCCACATGCTACAGGTGAGCATGACTGTTCTGATAGCTCTCAAAGAACATATTTTCAGGACCATTATTCCAAAATTCACTTTGCCCAAGTGATTGATTATTATTGTGTCTGGTTTCTGTCAAGAGGCAGAAAATAATTAGATGCACTTATTCCATTAAAATATTTATATTATCTACTAATGTATGTGTTGCTATTAAATACAGCATTCAGTAAATGAAGATTCTTCACATTGGAAGTCTCAGATACCCAAAGTGGCTGAAAGCTCAGCTGTTGACTCCTCACTGAGTAAAGTCACTTAAAGTAAACATCACTTGTTCACCAACTCGATATATAAATACATAAATGACAACATGGGATCTAGTCTAGTAGTTTGAGCCATTTCCCCAGAGATATTACTTTAAATCTGCATTATTCAGACTCTTTTCCACTGTGCTGCATCTTGGTGTATCAGGACCTGTCTGGAGGACTCATTGTGCCCATGGAGGTGGTGTCTTGTACTGAAGAACTCTGAAGAGATTTTGCTTCATGTATCAATTTACTTTTTGAGCATAAATCAGATTTTAGTGTCTATGACAATTTGTAACAAGTGGGTAAGCATTTTATGTGCATGTTGTATAAAGTGTCTCTTTAGAGCCAGACTATTAGTTTCATTTGACTCAATAAAGAAGGCAGTGAAAAATAACTTCCTATATGCTTGGTCTAAAAATCAAGATGGTATGAATGTCTGGGGTCCTCCCCCTCAGTTATCTTTTTTTTGTTGTTGTTGTAAGTCCTTATACATTTCTTATGAAATAGAAACTCCTTTCATAACTTTGTATATTCTGGTGGCCTTTACCCAGTTACAGCTATATTACGCAATATTTTTACTTCTCTACAAATTTTGACATGCAAATGAAGAAAGGGAGGCAGAACTTCAGCTAGAATGCAAGATGAGATGTATTTATACAGCAGCATAATGACTTTTTTATTATTACTGTTATTTTGTTTTCTCTATTCCATTCCTAACATCATCTAACATTTCATTTGTTTTTCTTCACTGTTGCAGTGTACTAAACTGACACTTTCATGGATTCTTTTTCTTGTATTCTTAAGAGCTTTTCCCAAATATTAATATTTGGCTCAGAAAACATCATTATATATATGAATTTTAGTTTTCATATGTGCTTCATTTGTACATAATTTCATATATATGCCATTGCATTTATGATTGTTAACACTTGTTCCTTGTCTTTATTGCTGTTAGTATCATCAGCTAACTTTGTCATGTAACTCTTTCCAGAGTCTTACGTGGGGAAGAGATTTATGTGAGGTTTATTTATGATGATTCTTGATTGCTGAAACTAGGTGATAATGCTTGCTTTTGTTTTCTGTAGTTTAATAACTCATTCATCCATCTGAGGACTTTACCTCCCTTGCTATCACAGATAAATTGATTTAAGATGCCTTTTGGAAATTCAGAAAAGTGTATCAACCATTTTAGTATTACTTACATTTTTCAACAACTCTGATAGATTATTTTGCTTCTAAGTTAACTCTGATTTCACTTTCATATATCATATTTATCCATATGCTTACAAATCTCTCTCTGAAGGTCAGTTTGATATCTAGATTTGACAGGTTACTCGGTTGCAGTTTTTCAGATTTTGTACAAAGCTCTCTAAAAGATTTTTGCCATCTTTCAGTCATGAAGCAATTTTAGGGAGACATGACACAGCACAATTATAACTCAGTTATTCTTTTTTTTCCCCTAGTACTTTCAGAACACCTCAGAAATTTGATACTTTTTATCTGATCAACTATTTTTCTTCTATTTACATTTCAACCTAAGTTGATGCTGTGGTAATCACACCCAGGAAGATAATTCTACCTCTCCATGTTCTTCCATTGTTAACATAGATAGATAACTTTGTGCCTCCACAGAACTTTGTGCCAGGAAAACAGTGCCAGGAATACTATCAAATAGAATAAAATAAAGAATAGCTGAAGAGGGTTAACCTTGGCTAGCACCCGAGCACACAGCTGCTCACTCACTCCCCCTCCTCAACACTACACAGAGAGCAAATAGGTTGTAAAACCTGATGGGTTGCAATAATAACAGGGAGATCTATAACTATCATGAGCAAAACAGTCTCAGCTGGTGGGAAATAATTTATTGCCAATTAAAATGGGTTTGGATAATGAGAAACAAAGAAAAATTAAATCACCATCTTCCCCTCACCTCTGCCTTTTTCCCAGGCTCACCTTACTCTTTTATTCTCTTGCATCTCTCCTCCTCAGTCAGTGGAAAGGGATAGGAAATGGTTCATCTTTACAGCTTCCTCCTCCTCACACTTTTTCATGGGTCAGGCATGGGATCTTTCCACAGGCTGCAATCCTTCAGGAGGAACTAGGTTGAGCACATGGTCCCTAGGCTGCAGTGTGCATGGTCTCCTGCATGGACTGCAGAGGAATCTCTGCTCCAGCACCCAGAGCACCTCCTCTTTTTCTTTCTGCTGTGACCCTGGTGATTGCAAGGGTGTTTCTCACCTCTGTTCCTCACTCATTGCCACCTGCACACTGTTCTCACCTTTTCTTAAATGCATTCCTAGAGGTATGTCACAGGTTGAGTTTTAATCTGTTGCTGCTGGTACCATCCTGCCTCATGCCTACTTCAAAACAAAAGTGCTGGGTGGAGCAGAGGATTATGGCACTTGAAGTTCAGATTGTAACATGGGAGATTTCCTGTTCTGCTTGCTGCTTTTGGGTTCAGGGTTTTAGCTGTTGGCTTTTTTTGCAGGAATGGCAGCAATATGGGTAGGAGGTGGGTAGCATGTTGGGTTTCTGATTTATGATGTTGTTTGTTTGTTTTCCCCTACATTTCACCGCTTCTTTTCTGCAAATAGCTAAGCTAAGGTGACTGTGCATTGTATTATTAACCAAAGCATTTGTGCTTTTATGTTATCTCATTTATATTAAAATGTTATCTCACTCTCTTTATCTCAACCCAGAATTTTCATGTGCTACTTTCCCCTCACTTCTGTGTTGGGGGGGAAACAGACAGGTTAACCTGTTTACCATGTCTTAACTTGTTACAAGGTACCCTCTGCTTGATTGACAGGGTGTGTCTTGCAATGAGTCTATCAGAACTGTCAGAACTGACTGCTGTGTCCAGGAGTCTCAACGTCTCCTCGCAGAAGGTACTCTGCCAGTGTTTGGGAACAGCAGATGCAGTGACAAAATCCTTGTAAATCACCAAGAGGGCCCTGGGAAGGAGCTCAGCAAACCTCTTCCACTCAGAATGAACTTGCTTTGACAAATGCAGCCTTGGAAGCACAAAGAAATACAGAATCCTCGCAGAATTTATCAGTGACCCATCTTAAGATTTCCACTTTGCTTTCATGTCTAAGATGCTGCCTAAATTCCTTCCGCACTCTCCACTGGACAGGTGGTTCAGAATCAGATTCACACCAGTTGCCATAATTGGCAAATGACTGCTGAGGTGAAAAACAATTCTGAGAAATGCTGAGGAAATAAAATATTTAATATCCTTGGATATTTGTCATCCATGGATGACAAAAACTCTCTGAAGATTAAATATTTAAATTTTTTACTTCTAGATACAATGAAGACTGAACTGATGAAGACTATCTAAGAGACAGATCCTCCTGAGCTCAAGGGGCTTTGGAGTCCCAAAGTCTCCACATCCTCAGGGACAAACCTTGAAGGAACCATTCACCTCCAAATGTGCAATTTATCTAATTCATTAATTGCAATGACCCAGAGCTCTAGATGTGCCTACCTCTTCCTCTAGCTGGTGGATGACTAAATGAAGACTTGTGCTGTCTTATTCACCATTGCCTTGCTCAAAAAGTTGATTATTATGATTCATATTTTCAGTGCTCAGAGCGTGGAAAGCTCAGACACACAACTCTGTATTAGCAACTGTACTAATTTCAATGCAGAGTGTTACGACAGCTGGCCAGTGGTGATTATGCAATTCACCAAGGGTCAAAAAAGCAAAATGACTGAGCTGGAAAGTTGAATCTTATTCCAGTTAGACTAGTGTTGCCATCATCTAGATATCTTTCCCACTCTAACCATACGACTATAAAAGCAGCTGCAAAACCACTTTATGTTCTATACAGATGGAAACAATCAGCCTTAGAGGAACTCCTGATGTTGCCAGGCTGCAGACTGGAACTAGCTGCTGCACTAATCCATGTAAAGGGTATGAAGGGAAGGAGACATGGGGGAGTAAGATTACTAGTGCTAAAATAACTGCTTTTATGTATAAAGAAGAAAGCTCTGTGTGAAGTGTACAGCTTCGGAGATAAACAGGCACATATGATTGTGCCAATGTGATTTGGAGAGAGGGAGAAAAGGTGAAGTGAGAGTTTTTGTCCCTCAAGAAACTGTTCCTGCAGTCCACACCAACAGAGACACACATACTGTGCCTGTAGTCTGACCCATCAAAGGAGTAATTTAATCTTCAGAACTTTCAATTTTATGTGTCTCAGAACCACTTCAGTTCAATCCATTTAATTAACATTTAAATGAGATTACAATTCCCTGTTTGTAATTTCAAAGGTCATTAGGACTTTATGGCACTAGGCAATGTCCCTTTCATATCAAAGGATTTAAGAAATCTTCTCAGATCCAGGTATTTTTTATTTTCCTGGTTACTGCTAATAGGGGCTTACTCTGCCGCATCCTCTTTAACTACTGATTGTACCTGGTATGGGTAAGTAACAGCCAGAAAAATGTGAATGGTCCAGATTTCCCCACAAGTTAGGTAAATAGAAACTCTTACTGTCAAAATTAATTTCCATATTGCATCAATCAAACTACTCTTTCTAAACACTATGGTCTTTACTGCTTTCTGTAAGGATTTTGATGATGAATCAGTGAAGGCATCTTTCTTAAATGTGATATGAGCAACTTAACTATATCTGAATTTTAGTTGATTCAAAATAAATCAGGAAGTGGTTGTATTAGGTTTGCAAGGCAACATTTGCATAGCGGAGGGGCTACAGGGATGGCTTCTGTGAGAAGCTTCTAGAAGCTTCCCCCTGTATTTAACAGAGCCAGTGCCAGCTGGCTGCAAGATGGACCCACATTGGCTATGGCCAAGCCAATCGCTGGTAATGGTACCACTTATGTGGTAACACACTGAAGAAGGTGAAAAAATTGCTACAAAACAGCAATAGCAGCTAGAGGAGAGAGGAGTATGTGAAAGAAACAACTCTGCAGAGACCAAGGGCAATTAAGGAGTGAGAGAAAGTGCTGCAAGTGCCAGTGCAGAGATTCCTCTGCAGCTCATGATGAACACCATGGTAAGGGAGGCTGTCCCTCTAAAGTCTATGGAAGTCTATGGTGGAGCAAACATTCACCTGCAGCCAATGAAGGACTGAAGCAGGTGGACACTCAAATGAGAGACTGTGACCTTTTCAGACTACTGCACTGGGGTAGTCTCCTGGCATGACCTGTGGACTTGTGAGGAGAGAGGAACCAGAATGGAGCAGATTTGATGGCAGGCCTTGTGACCTCACAGAGGACCCATGCTGGAGCAGTCCACACTGGAGTGGTTCATGACAAACTATAGCCTTTTGGAAGGACTCACATTAAAGGAGGCTGTGGAGGACTGTCTGCCACAGGAAGGATCTCATGCTAGAGCTGGCAGAGTGTGAACAGTCCTCTCTCTGAGCAGGAAGAAGTGGCAGAAACATGACCACAACTTCCATTCCCCGTTTCCCTGTCCTACTGGTGAATGGAGGAGGTAGAGAAAATCAGGAATAAAGTTAAGCCCAGGCAGAAGGAAGGGGTGTGGGGGGGAAGATGTCTTTGATATTTTGATGTATTTCTTATTAACCTACTCTGATTTGATTTGCAACAAATTAAACTAACTTCCCCAAGTCTAGTCTGGTTTGCCAGACTAGTGATGGTGTTTGGTGAGTGATCTCCTTTGTCCTTACCTCAACTTACAAGACTTTCATCATATTTTTTCTCTCCTGTCCAGCTAAGGAAGGGAGTGAGAGAGTGGTCAACCTGTCAGAGTGGTACTCTTGGAAATGGTATCTCTGTCTGAGACTTGTACCCTCAGGTTTGGCTGTCACCTGGGCAGTGCCCAGTGTGGAACAGTTGAGTGTGCAAGCACATGCCACATATTGAAATGCAGAGATGCATGTTCTGAGCTTTCTTTCCATACCCTCCACCACCCACCCCCCCTCCCCCCCTTTNCCCCCCCCCCCCCCCCCCCTTTTTTTTTTTTAACACTGTGATTCCTGACAGTACTAACATTTATTTTAATTGTGTGAGATCTCTGAGTTGCCCTTCCAAACATCTTTTCATATTCGGCATTTTTTTGTATTGTCTGCATCTCTGTTCTCCCAGCTGAGGGATGAAAGTGACACAATTCATGTAACTTACACATCTTGTCAAGAAAAGGAGTCTTAAATTAACTCCTAAATGTAGCTGTCTGTTCAATGGCCTTCTGAAGGCCACCAGCCAGAGTAAAATCTATCATAGTCAGATAGAGCCCTACTTTAGGCATAGGTTAGGAGCTACACGCTGGCAGTTATGCCCTTTGCTAGGCTTTTAAGGGGCATTTAAGCTTCTGAATCAGAAACTTGTTTTCTGACAGACTAGACCAACCTTGGAGAAGGTCTAACTTTCTTTACTTCTGAGTTGGCTATGGTTCTGAGTCTATGCAGTGTCTGCCTGGTTGTCAATTAAAACCAAATGTGCTGGTTTGAGGCTAATTGGAATATTTTAATGGAGAAAATTATATTATAGGCTGTGAAAAGAAAACAATGGTGATGTCTACTTCGCTCATAGGCTTGCTGAGATGTATAAGAACAAGGAAACAAACATAACACACACAGAAAGTCTCATCCGTGTCTCTCTGGGAGCTTCTGGCCTCTCTGCTAACCTAACTAACCACTCTGCTTCTAGCCCCCCTTGCCCAGCCTTCAAACTCACCTTGCGTGTAAGGCAGACCCTGGGGTAAGGTAGAGGGCTGGAAAGAAGGCGGAAAGGTGGTTGGGAGCCCCTCCTGGGGACTCAGATTTCTGGGAGGCAGATGATGTTTCTGTGTTACCTTTAACTTGTGTAACTATTCATATCTATTGTGTGTATCTCTGCTTATGCATTGTGCTAAGCTGTAAATAGAGCTTCAGTCCTTAACTTCCAGCTGGCTGAGTCTAGTCTGGGGGATTTTATAAAATGTATGTGGGGGGCAGGTAACTCCCAAACCATCACACCAAACAAGACTTACAAACTAATTATTCTTCTAATTGAACTAAACTTGTGAGCTGTGCGGTTCTACTTCCTTTTTAATTGAGGTATTTCCAAAACATNAAAAAAAAAAAAAATCTCTGAAAGCCTTAGGTAGTGCACTCTGGAAGAAAATATGCCATGCACACAGTGTGAACTGCCAGGGAAACAAGACCTGGAAGAGATTTGGGAATGAAGTGAATTTGACCCTATGACTGTATTGAAGTACTCCATATCTTCCTTGTAAAACTCATCAAGAACAGAGTATTTCCTTACAGAAAAACAATGTGAATAGAAAGACTCTCCAGGAATTTTTTTCAACCTGAATCTATTCCTGTAGTCTTAGTATGAGCAAAAAGACATGCAGAAGGAAGCTGGCCAGTGTGAGAGATTAACAGCTTCCTGGTGCAGAAACAATGGGAGTGCAGCCACACTTTGTCATTTGTCATGGTAAGAATGTTTCACTGATGCTGAAAATCAAAGCAAAAAATTATCTATGAACCACAACACAAAAGCACTGCACAATGAGTCTCTTATCGAGCAATTAGACAGCAAGCAAGCCAGTCATGGATAACAAGGATGCCTCTACATGTCACTTCAGGGGAACATTTTAAAGAGAAGAACCTTGCAGAAGTGAAAAAAGAGAATCAATATGGTGATTAATGACAGTAATTTCACACAAACCTCTGAGAAATTAAGCATGTTCTATAGAAATCGTTTCTTACAGTGACTTGGTGAAGGGATGAATGAGTTGCAAACCAAACCACATTAATATATTGAACAGTGTGGGAGCAACAACATTTATTTCAGCTTGGAAACTTTGTAGAAATCAGATACTAATATAAAAATTCTTCAAATATATTCATTTTTCAAATACTTTTTGTTCTTCTCTTGGATACCTCTACAATAATACAGCTTACCCATTCCGATTCTCCTGGATCATGACCTGACTATTTCAGCCTAAAAAATAAATAAATAATAATTTCTTGGGAGAAAGAGGCACTTAAGTGAAAATAGGCATTGATCAGGGTCTATCCTTATGTACCAGTGAAACAGAGTTCAGATATGCACCTAAACTGCATGTGTCTTATAGCAAAAATCTGTTTACCAATACAGACCCATTTTCACCAGGAGCAGCAGCACAGTGCCATTGCCAATATATCTGGAGAAAAAGCAGCTTGACAGACCTGTACTGCAGGCTTTAGCAGTGAACAATGTTCTTTAAAGTGCAGCCCTCAAAAGTTATAGTAAGTGCCTTGTGTTTTCCCAGTTGGCTTAGTAGGTGATCTATAAAATACCTACTTCTTTTATCCTTACCTTCTTTTGGGTGGAAAAGGAGCATGCTGCACAAAATTGTATGATGTTTAGAACTGAAGAAAGTCACAGATAATATATTTGTTAGTTTTAGTTCTATTGACAGCTATTGATGTCCAGATAGTTGGTTTTGTCCACTCTTTGTAGTAATTCAAACAAGTAGCATGAAAGTGGTTGGCAAGGAGTGATTAACAGTATCTGCAATTCCTAATCAGTTTTGCCTAATTAGCTAACGTAGTGTTGATTGTATTTCTTAAGTAGAAAGTTTTTTTGAGAACAATTGTTCCTAGACACTATCTTGAATTTGGGCCCCAAAAATCTTTTTAAAAAAAACCCAACTAATTATCTGCCATAAAATTGTGTGGAAATTAGGTCTGATAAAGATTGGGTTCTGGCACCAAATTTCTCATATTTAACTGAGGCTGCTAGATATCTACTAGTACATTTTCTGTCTGACGTAGCATGGTTATCTATGTGAAGTGAGTGGCATTAAGAAAACATGGACCAGTTTGGAAGTTGTGTTAATTCATATCTTTCAGAAACGACACACTTCCATGAACCTAAGATGCTAAGATATTTAAGATACTTCCCAAACCCTCCCATTTGAAACTGATGTTTATCCTATCAGTAACTTGCAGACAAGGCTCGATTATGAGCAACTCACGACTTTTAGCAAGTATAAAAGACAGGCAGCTCTGATTTGCAATAGAAGAGTGAGGTCTCAGGCATCTTAGACATGTGAAGAGTTGGGCCTCAGGACCGCTTACCAGTATTGCTTTCTTTCTTGCTAGGACTCTCAAACAGTAATTTTCAGTTTGTTTGCAAAAGATTGTTTGTTCTTTCTTGGTTTCATACATCCACACATAATGCATGACTGTATGAAACACCTATAACATTATAGCCTAATCTGACTTAGGAGGACATGGGAAGAACACAGATCTTTGGAAAGCTGAGCTGGACAGCTACAGGTGTACAAAGCTCTCCATTATATCTTGGGCTGTGGTCTTCTATTGTGTTTTGACTTCAAGAAAACTCTACTTTTTGTTTGTGTCGTAGTTTATTCTTCATCTATTTTCCAATTTTAATAATTACATTTTACTTCTCTTGGTTTTGCTTGCACACAGCAAAGGAAGAAAAAAATTCAGCCATGTCCTCATCATTTTTGTAGTGGCTGTGACAGAAACCTCTGAGTAGCCCATCACACATTACAAAATGAGGTCCATTGCCACGCACTGCACCTCTCTTTCTCACAAATTAGTTTTTTGTACTGTACTTTGATTAGGAAAATTAACCAATGTTTTTTATCTCTTGGTCATACTCAGATAGATCCATGATATGTCTGCACATGGAGGTGAAAGTTGGCTGCAATGTTTTACAGTATCTAAAGAGCAGCAGCTATAAATCTTGCAGTAATATATACCAATTAAACCACAATGTCTTTATGAAACTTTTTTCCTGTTCTCTTATTTATTGACAGATTTTTTTTTTTTTTTAATTACAACACAATGAAAGGATGGTAAGTACATAAGATGCAATAGTATAAAAAGCCATTTTAACCCTTCCCTTGGTTAAGACACTTACAGCAGACAAGAACTGCCCCACCCCAATTCCCCCTTTCTCAAATGAAAATGAAAAATAAATATAAATTAATAAATATAAAACAAATCACTGCACAGCCCTTAACTCTTTGATTGCCATGGCAAGAACCATAATGATGATTCTAGCATGTGACTTTCTGTGGTTAAAGGTTGCCGCAGCAGTCAAAGGGTTATAGCATTGTAAACATAAGTACTTTGTTGAAAATCTTCAGTCATGTTAATGGTCTACAGCAATGAGATTATTATTATGACTCCTTGACCTTTAATGACACAACATTATAAGGAGTTAAAGATATAATAGCTTGGTGAGCTGTTACATAGATTAACCCATTTTGTTTAACAATGCACTATGATGTCTTGATTTAATAATAAAAGACAACTTGTGTATAATAAAACATTGTTCACCGCATTGATCAATAAAATCAATGAGAAAAAAATAAATCAGTCTAAGCACCACAAAATTTTGCCTGATTATATCTGACAGTCATAATACACTTTAGCACCATTTAGTCAGCCTTGCATTTGCACACAAACAAGCTTTGTGTTTGTCAGTAGAAGCTACCTGAAGGAATAACATATGTCAGTTATAAAAAGGTTACTGTATAGAATGCTGTGTGAGCCAATAATGTAAAATACAATAAAACAAATATAACAATAATAAAATGAAATTTAGTTGCAGAAAGCAAATAAATGCTCCAGTTATTTTAACACACATATCCTGGTGAGCCAAACATGGGCATAAAATGCATATGGGGCTATGCAGAGGAAAAGGAATGGAAATGATAAATTTGTGCCACACAGAGAAATCATTGCATCCATATTCTGACTTCTTTGTCAGGCTTTGTAAATTAAGTGAACAATTGTCGGGTGGTTCAAGAAATTGAGCTTGAAAAGAGCTGATGTTTAACAACGTGTGAGTTTCACGGTCAAGTTATGTATCAAAACACTTTCACAGGTAGCCTAACAATTGCACTGAAACCCTTGTCTCTGCGTGAAAGGCTGATTTCCTCTTCCTGAGAGGCAGAGGATGAACAAGCTAGTCACAGTGTGGGAAGAATCACAATTGCAGTAGCTTCTAGCTAACATATTGGAACCAGAACAATATCTGCTAGGATTGCAAGGAATTGCAGGGAGGAAGAAATGGCAACAAGATGGAAAATAGAATCAGCTGCTAAAATAACACCTAACAAGAAGAACTAAGGAAGAAATCAGGTTCCGGTAGATCAAAGAATATATCACTTAGAAGGCAATGTGTGTGCTATTCAGAAAATAAGAGAAACAAGAACGTGTATGAAGCATGGAAAACAATGTATCCTCCTTGTACATATCAAATTCTAATTTACTACACACTGACAAAACCAGCTGTGCGTGCTTTAACTGCTCAGAGCACTAACCACAGGGCTGGCAAGGAGCAGGAACACTTATGCAATAAACCTACACAAGTCAAACACTTCCATCTTCCTCTGCAAACTGTGACTGAACCACACAATGAATCTGATTCCCAGATTACAGCAGCAGATGTCAGAGAGAGCTCTTCACAAATGTGCTATTTATGATACAGATTATAGGCATCGGAATGCAAAGAAGAGAAAAGGTTAAAGATCAGAACTGGAACCACTGGAAAGAAAACATTTTCAAAATGCAGCTTTCTAGACTGCTCACCTCTCACAGAAGCACGCAAATGGTGTGCCTAGGCTGGCATAAATTAGAGGCCTCTGCTGTTACATAGTTGTACATGAGACTGGGAAAGGAAGAAAATAAAGAGTCCATGATGGTCAGTGCTGGCCGTACCATGTCATTTTCATAAAAGACTTAAAGGATGGCAGTGTCAATGGATGGCAGAGACTTCAACAATCTGAACTAACTGGCAGCTCAGTGTTGGGGAAATGGACAAAGAAAAAAAAAATTAGTGAAAGACACACATCAAGTTCCTCAGATAGACACACCATAGACACAAAAACCTGAATTTCCTAGTGACAGATCGTAAAAAGATGTGTCATTAAGTAAAGCAGGCAACAAAATAATACTTTCTTCTTTTCTTAGTATAGTGATCATTTCTTATTACCAGGAGGATATGAGATTAAAAATTGCCTTAACGTCATGGTACAGTGAAAAAAAGAGTGTAGAGAATCAGAAGTTTGATCATAGTTATCAATTTACATGAAGAAATAACAATAAATGAGCCACTCAGAGGTCACAGATGTGTTTCTAGTATATCAAACACTACAAGGCTGAGGTATCACAGAGCTAAAGATACATGGATGTAATATAGACTAACAGAGATAAAGGCTTCTTTGTCCGTCAGTATTTCATCCAGTGGAGTTCTTAATACAGATGCATTTTTGGACTTAACTTCAAAAATGTAAGAACATTGCATTGTGAGAAGTTTTTTGCACATAGATTCAGGCTAATGCTAGTTTTCCTAAACCTCTTCAAAGATTTTTGATTGCAGCAGATAAATAATGAACTCTACGTATTTCTAGTCGGGTTAAGAGTAAGCATATATTGAGGAGCCTTTTGACTGCTCTCTGGTGGATTATGACAATAAAAGAGAATTCAGTGGACTCTTTACAGCTTAACAGGTGTTCTTGTTGCTGGAGACCAATAATACTTCTGAAGCTATCACCAAATTCCTGACAATATCTCTTTTTTATTGTTCATAACATAGGAATTGCAATTTTAGTTGTGTCTGTGATTCTTGGCTACTTCCTTTTCTGACAAACTGATTTTGTACTTGCAATTGTAATAAAAAATGCTAATTTATTTTCTTGTATTCTTCTGGAAATGAAAAATGGAAATGCGCAGATGCTGCTCTTTCCGTGTCTGTCTGCAGTCACTGACCAAAAGACCTGTTTGGCTTTCCTGGGCATCCAAGAAGTATGGAAAGTTAGTTCATGACTAATTTAATTTTTTTTGTTAAGCTCGTGACTAGCTTTTAAACTAGGTAATGACTAATGTAAATCAAGATTTCAACAGGGTGTTCCTTTAAATTTGCATTTGTCACCACTGTGATGCAAGGACTACCACCTCGAAAGGAATGCATGCTGATGGCAGAGGATGACCGGCGTGTCTTGGTTTACAAGAAGGAAGATCACAATCCCTGATCTATCCTATAGAACAGTTTTTGACCAGACACAGTAAGACAGTACTGTGCATGAATTGACAGGTGTCTGCATGGTTTTGGAATAACAGTAAAGATGGACGCTAGGCATATACTTAGTTGATAATGTTTTACCAAATGCATGAAACGGAGAAAGAGCTGGGAATACGTTATTTGGATCATCACATGTCCCTTCAATTCTGGATTCCTACGCAAGATTAAATTTTCTTGGGTATAATAATTTCTTCTGTGAGCTACGTCAGTATTGACTATGGCTATCCTGAGAAATTGTTTTAATAGTTTTCATCTTCCCCGTGATCTGTGGCCAGAATTCAGAGCACTTCATCATGTGAGATAAAACAGAGACATGTGGATACAAGCTGCAGCTATGCCTTGCAGGTATGAGTTGTAGTTGTCATAATGATTTTAAAACAGCACTGTAGGTTGGTGATGATGTCTTCTGAATACACACCACCTCATGCACCTTTTCCTAACTTACATAACTCCACTTATGTCCAGGTAAACAAACTGCTCAGAGCTGACATCAACATGGTGCACCCATAAAATATGAAGATGATCAGTATGTAAGCATTGACAACTTTGTGGCAATAGCCAAACATAGCACATACAATACGTGCATCTCTGTTTAGATTCATTGTGTGCCTAAATATGGGCTGTGCATTTCAGCTGGAATATACCAATTGTAAAATTGTACATTTTGAGCTATAGGTATAATTGTGAACACTGATAAAAGAGTATTAGAAACCATGATTTTACAGTATGGAAAAAAACTACACTCTTTGAGGCTGTAAACTGATAGTAAGGGAAGTTCACACCTTAGAAACAATTTGGCACTGGTGGTCAGCTGACTCTAAGCACTCTCAGCTTCTGCAAGGTAGATGATTTTATGTAGTCATGTGAGCTATGAATGTATGTGTAGACTGGGTAAACTGCCAGCACATCAGGACAGAAATACAGATTAGAAACATTGCTTTCTGGTTCAACACAGTACTCTGCAAGTGGTGAACCCATCTGGGCATGCACTGATTGGCAGAGTTACACTGCTCAGTTGCTGGTGGGTAAGTAATATAATACTTCATTAAAACCTCTTTAAACTCTGCTGCCATATTGTTAAAGGCTAACCAGGTACTTTAGGAAGTTACTTTATCCCAGCCTTCTGTTGCTAATCCCACTTCCCAGAAAGCCAGTTCCCAGAGTGATGCATGGGCAAACAGCTGGTCCAGGACACATGAATGGCACAGAATGAAAGTAAGTATTCCATGTGTTAGTGCCAGATGGCAAAATGGAGAGAATGTTCAGTATATATTTTACTGCAACAGAAAAAAAAAAAAAACAAAACAAAACCACAACAACAACCAAAAACCAACCAAAAAAAACAACCAAAAAAACCCCCAAAAACCCAGGCATGAAAGGCTATGAATTACGATATGCTGATAGCTTGCCAAGGAGATTAAGGCTGCAGTTATAAAAAGTACATGATTCAATTTCATTGGGTAGAAATTACTACTAACTAAACAGAAAGCTTTGGTTTATGTGGTGGCTATTATAATCAGCATCTGTGGACAATGTCATTCTGCAGAAGGAGAAGAAATAAGCAGTGTGACTGGAGAGCTTTGCACCATCACACATGGCTGGTACATGTAATTGTCACTGTTCATGTAGTTTTACTGTGACAGCAAGCAGCACAATGCCACATGTACACCCAAGTGGAATTGTCTTTAGTACACAAGCTGACACCAGCATTTCTTCATTTACATCTTCTCTGCCTCTAAAATTAAGCATATGTAAACTGGTAAACAAGACCTGTTGAGGATGCAAATGTTTAATGCTGTCTATGTGCTTCTTTGAAATACATTTTGGTTTTAGGAACAAATGCTTGCTGTGCTCACATACTGATAATCCTTCACAATATGGTTTCCTAACGTCTTTATCACTCTCTGACATCTCAGATGGCGAATCACAAGAATGGGTTAGACAGATTTGACTCACACATTACATTTGCTCATTTTTCCATTAATTTAGATGCATTAATCAAAGATTAATTTCATGAGTATATGGTGCATTTAGACCTAGTTTTGTAACTGACATATGTTTAAATGGTAACTGCTCATGTGAACCACTCTGTCTGCAATCTGTGTAGTGCGAGCAAAGGAAGTACACCTAACAGCACAGTGCGGGTGTATCGGTCACATCTATACCACTGTATTCAATAACAGGTTATCTGTTCCTCAGCTCCCACACAGTAGAACGCCTAAATGGCCAGTTCCCTTCACTGATAATAATGATTTTCCTTAAGTCTCATAGGGCTGCAGTCACCTATTTACACTACCTGAAACAGAGGTATCTAAAGACAGTCTTGACAACAACAAAAGGTGACAGGGAGCTGTTATTCTGTAACAGGTGCTCCACATCTCCTACTGCCACAATGCACAGCTTCCTCCACCTCTGCAGTTGGTGATAAAAATCCAGGCATGTTGTGGGAAGATACGGAGCCAGGACAGAGCGAGCCCCTGCAATCACCTCCTTGCTCCTCAAGTCAGTCATCTTGTGTTATCTCCAATTTAGGCTGCTAATGGTGTGGTAGCTTTCACTTTCTTAAAAATGCAGTGTCTGGAACATTCACTGATCAGTTTGCTATGTGTCTTTTTAAAGGTTTGCCCTAGAGATGGTTCAAATGCAAAAAACTAGAATAGGAACGTAATGCTTCCATTGCTTATAGCCAGACCTACTTTCTATTCTACATACTTTTTTTTCTCTAACGATCTAGAATTTGATTCTATATAATTTGGTACCAAAAGCTACATTTAACCAACATTAAGATTGTGAAGTAAGACACCCCCTACCCAAAAAAAAAAAAAAAACCAAACCGAAAAACAACCTGCAAATTGAAAAATTAACCTTTGCACTTTGTTCTTATCCCACAGTGTGAATGGCACAGAGGTCTTGACCAAAACACTGGGGAGGTGAATTACACTTCTAGGAAAAAGCGTAAGTCTGCCCCTTATGTTTGAATCTATTAGCTTCTATTATTATTCATTCACAAAATGAGCCTTTAAAAAAATCTTTTTCTTTAATTATCCCCTCCCTTTGCCCCGCTTTGAAAGAAGAAAAAGAACAAAATTTCATAGGAAGATATAAAATACGTATTACATTTATTCAGGAGACTTGAAAGGGCTCCTTTGGAGCCATTTGAGTCTCTCCATCCCAGCCTATTCAGTAAATATACAGTTACATCGTTTTTTAAATGTATTTTTTTGATAAAAATTATTCTTTTTTTGTCTACAGTCAATAACCTTTCCATAGGTTTATACATTAAAAGGCCAGAGGAAACACTGCCATCATCTGCTCTGGCCTCCTGCATCATACAGACCATAGCACTCTGAAGATACACAACCCTGTATAGTCAGCTTGATAGACTGTAACTGATGAACACAATGCATATTCAGCTTGGTATTGTTCCACAGTACAGATGAGCACAATAGCAAAATGAAAATGTTTATTAAAAACTTTATGAAAAAAAGTTACGACACATGAGCAGGAACCCAGACTGCAGAACTGAAAATATTTTCAACTTCTTTTTTTTCTTAATTCTCATAGTTAAAGGCCCTGGTGGAGAAAAAAAAAAAGAAAAAAGAAACAAAAAAAAAAAAAGGAAAAAAATGTTTCAAAAAAATCACATTGTCTTAGAATTGCTTCTCATTTGAGTTTAAAACTAGATCAGGCAACATTACTAATTTACTATGAAATTCTCTTATTTGAAACAAACCAGTATGTATTTGGGAATTACAGTGAACACAATTGCTCAAATTGCTTTTACTTAAAGCAAACATTTATGGCTGCATTATAACCTAGTGAAAACAGGAGTATGTAATAGAAATGCTGACACAATCTTGTTCTGCATGACATAAACATGCCAATATAACATTATTATTCTCCCTCTCTCTGTATATAATCCATATGCACTTTTAAGTAAAAGAAAATAGATTAAACAATCAATTTATCATGTATTCATGTAACTATGATGTACCATATACCAAGCACTAGACTTATCACACTTATCTTCCTGCATAATTAAAGTTCTCCAAATACAAACATTTTTGTTACCTTATCAAAGAACAACAGTCAACATGCTCAGCACTTCATTACTGTCAGGGAAACAGTTGCACAAAAAGTTAAAGCTGCCATGAAGGATATTTTAAAATTGAAGTGAATTTTTCAGGTAAATAAAAAAAAACCAAAACCAAAAAACTCATCCCAAAATCTAACCAAAACAAACCACCCCCAACCAACCAAAAGTCAAAAACAAAAAACAGATGAGATGCTGTTCTGATTTAAAGAAAATATAGAACATTTTTCTACTGTAAAGCCAAATGTAAACCAAGTAGTGCTGTCAGTATTTTCCACCAACTATTCAAAGGAAAAAAAAAAAGGAATCAACAGCAATATAAATAATTTTGTTCTGTCTGTAGCAGAACATAAATTATTGTAGGTTGTCGACAATAAAAATCTCTCCATGGATTAAAATATGCATTGTATGTGTACATGTGCAGTTGTGTGCATTTACAGGTACATAAACACACACACACACACATTTTAAAATAGGTCAAAACAGTCAAAGAATTCCAAATTCACCACGTGATGTGCAGCAAATATCCTACGTTACTTAACTGTCAATTAGTCTATATTTTCAGCAACAACTGAACTGGATTTACCAAATAATGCTATGGGCTGATACTGATGCACTTCTAACCTACAGTATGCAGTACCTCTACAAAACATATCCAAAATGCCATCTGCATTGCACATTTGTTGTAAAACTATATCTTCCTAATCTTCACTTTTGTTAGCCGTACATATGTATATCTGTTTATGCTCTAAGAAATAAGTTTGCAATGCTTTGTAGCATGCCACATATGTTCATAAAATAAGTTCTCAAATCAATATAAAATCATGTAATTGAACAAAAAGGCATACTATTTTTCATGCTATGCTCAATATAAATATAAATTCAAGGCAGTCAAGCTATCCATTACCAAAATAATAATAACCATAATATATATGTATATATACCTACACTCTCTAAAAAGTGATCCAGTTATGTGGATTAAGAAACCAGTAAGAAATTGGCTGAAGGTAGTATAAAAGTTTCATTTCATGTAAAAGCCAATATTGGCCATTTCAAGTATTTTGATATTTTTCCTATAACCTTTTCATTAATAACTAGCTATTTGTAGAAATGATAATTTTTTTGTACTGGAAATCGTATTCAAGTGAAATAAAAATCAACTTCTGCTGTAGTTCATTTTTAGAGTGTGCATGTATACATAGCAAAATACCCTTCTACAGATCTATCATAAATATTTCAGTTTGTGTCAGTTCTTTTCTATGAAAACACATCAATGTTTTGGGTTCGTTGTTTTGTTGTTTTTTTTTTCTCTCAAATTTTGGATAACGTATCTCAGGCCTTTAAGAAATAAACCTCAGTTAATTCACAACACCAGATTCCCTTCAGTTTGTGCCAGTTTGCAAGTTAAAGGTCAAAGATCAAAGACATAGGACAGTACACTTTGAGGAAATTCAGAGAGTGAAGCTGTTCACAGAAGACAATGTTTAACTTGGTAATGACAGTCAACAGGTCAATAATCAAGTTCAAGGCAAGCTGTTAATTGTTGCAAAAGCTACTCCCCTCAAATCCTGGCTTTCATAAAAAACCAGGTGTCTGACTTTTGGGGTGCATCATTCTGACCATCTTTAGTAAGTTCACAGCCCAGTGACTGTAAAGCCTATCACTGCAAGAAGCAGCTCCTTAAATCAATAAAGAGGTCTGTCAGTTGCTGACTTTTCTCTAGGAAAAAAATTATTGATACAAACCTGCTCTGCAGGTCACATGAAAATGACAATACTGCTGTTAGCACAAATTACACAGAATGACAAAATGCTTTGGTGGTCCCTTGGCTCTGTCAGTGATACCATGTTCGCCTGAAGGCCAGAAATTTGACTAACCCTTTGAGAACTATGTTGAACATGCAAAGGGGTAAAACACTGGAGGATACTCATGCAATATCAGAGTCGTCGTTTTAGCTTTCCTTTGAAACTGTAACCCTACTTCTGCAGAGGCAAATTGAATTGTCATGCAACGTAGTTTAAAAGAGAAATTCAAGATGCTTAAGACAAGAGGCTAATCTATAAAACTGTTGCCCATTCAGAAAAATCCTTGGTAAGTGGTAGAAGTTATTAAAATAGGCTTGGTTCCTTTAACCAGAAAATAGCTGGGTCTTTATTTTTTTTTTTCTTTTTTTTTCTTTTTTTTTTCCCCCTCTATTTATATTACAAATCCCTTTCTATCAATAATGCAAATAATTCAAAACACTCACTTGCAGTTACAGGAAATCTGTTTTGAAAAACTGATTCTCTTTAAAAACCTGAATTACCCAAACACAATCCTATAATTTAATGACAACCAAGATCAACATCCACCAGACTCTGAAAACGGATGCAATAGTTCTCAAAGGGTTACACCACCAATGTAAGACGAGCATCAAGTTTCTCTACGGCATGACTGTTGCTTTAGTTCACTGAAATCCACTTGAGAGACACACTGCTTTTTACCATGCTTTGGAATGAGTGCTCCTGACAGACCTATAGAAGGCCTGGGGCAGTTGGCTTGGTACATCTTGGGAAAGATTATGCAGGAAAACCAACTGAAAAATCAAACAAACCGATAAAAAGGTTCTGTTTGAATATTGTAATGAATATAAATGAGTTTAAAACATTGAGGACATAGCCCAGAGCAGCTGTAAAAAACACAAAATGAATGTATTATTAAGGCTGTTACTATATTGCAGATATTTTGGCCCCTTGTTTGTTGGAAAATGGCTGTCCGAACAGTCTGAAGTCCTGTGTGTCATCCGAGTCTCCCACCTGACAAAACTGGAAGTAGGAGTATAGGACTTTATCCGTAGCAAACAGAAAGCAATCCTCTTTGGAGACAAAGCTGTTTTGGATCTTCTCTCTTTCCTGAAAGTTCCGTTGTGGGTTGTTGTGTTTTTTTTCTAAAAAAATTTTACTTTCAGCAAAAAATTTTTCAAAGGGGAACAGGCCTTAAGGGAAAAATGTAGAAACATTGGAGATTTTCTTGGTTTTCCTCTTCATTAGTTAATCCTGCTAGTTTGTAGGGCATTGAACGTGCAGAGGAAAGGCCTAGAATCAAATGACAAAGAAAGACAAAGGACTGAAGAAACAGCAGATACTGTGTATCATGGAAGCTTCCCAGCTGAGCAATTCGCCACTCTCGCGCAGGACAGGCAACCCCCTGGGTTTGAAAGATCAGCTTTGTTTCAGACTGACAGATGCCCGCTTCTACCTAGGAAACTGCATAACAGCTCTTGTGTTGACTCTCAAGTTACCACAACTCCTGGGAGGGAAAGAAAAAAACGAGATCCCTATATCACACCCACTCTTGCATAGAGCGTTTGCAGTACAGTATGTGGCGGGGTGTTCCTTTCCTTTTGAACTGGAACACAGTGTAAACCAAGACAAGGAGGCACAAGGCCAAGATGCAGGGAATGACGATGGCTATGGCTTTCACAGTGCTGGCTGTGTTGTCCAGTTTGATGACAATGTCAACGTCATCTTGAGGGCTGTGTCGGTCTTTATCTCGATCCGTTGGTCCATCACAACCCATAAAATCCTTGAGGATGGATCTGGGGTAGCCAGGTTCCACCCTGAGCATCTGGTTATTGAATTTCCAGTACTCTTTTCCTTTGTAGAAATACGTGAAGCCTAAGGAAGAGAATTGCAATTATTCATGGTCATATAGGATCAGATAACCTCATCAACACACCATGACTGAAACTACCGGTATCAAATTATTCTGTAATTAGGGGAAAAAAAAAAAAAAAAGCTGTAAGGAACAGACTTCAGTTGTAGGTATCACAGTATCACAGTATAAGCAAGGTTGGAAGAGACCTCAAAGATCATCAAGTCCAACCCGTTACCATAGACCTCAAGACTAGACCATGGCACCAAGTGCCACGTCCAAACCTGCCTTGAACACCTCCAGGGACGGTGACTCCACCACCTCCTTGGGCAGCCCATTCCAGTGGGGAATGACTCTCTCAGTGGAGAACTTTCTCCTCACCTCCAGCCTAAACTTCCCCTGGCACAGCTTGAGACTGTGACCTCTTGTTCTGGTGCTGGTTGCCTGAGAGAAGAAAGCAACCTCCTGTTGGCCACAACCACCCTTTAGGTAGTTGTAGACAGCAATAAGGTCTCCCCTGAGCCTCCTCTTCACCAGGCTAAACAATCCCAGCTCCCTCAGCCTCTCCTCATAGGGCTTGTGCTCGAGGCCTCTCACCAGCCTCGTTGCCCTTCACAAATTTTTGATTCTTTACTGTCTCTAGAGAATCTAACACAGAGATGAGGGTTTTTTTTATTTAAATAAACTATGATATTAATCCATTACTATAAAAAGAAAAAAAAAATAAAGTAATCACAAAGACTATAATGTTTGACAGACTTAAGGTCCTGCTGATCCGTTCATTCACCAAAAACCCAACCAGAGTTGGAATCCTCAGAGCCAGTACATTAAAGCATCACAATCTCTTCAAGATGGGAAGTCCAGTTAAACAAATTCCAATGTTGTGCTAGTCAGAAATGAGAACTGACCCTCTTTGAAGTCATATAACCTACTGGCCTACTGCTGTACTTCAGAAGAAGTGGATGAAATGTAGCTTTGCCAAGAGAAAACAGGTATAACCAGATTTAAGTTTTCTGCAAAGAACTGGTATTTCATCATCTGGGTAAAATCCAAAGGTGTTACTAAAGACAGCTACATGAAAACAAGCAAACAAACAAACCAAAATGGACTGCTTGCCAAAAAAAAAAGAGCAACAAAAAACCCCCAACCCATACTATTTAATTATCCCAGCTAAAAAATGGCATTGATGTAGCAAGAAATAAACACTCAGAATGGGTGAACTTCCTCCTAGTGTTTATGAACTTAATGCAAACAGCTAGCTTTTTCCTTATCTTCACTACATAGACCACGGCTTATTTCCTGCAGTACTAAAAGTCAGTAAGAATTGTGTCCAGCTCTTGGTCCCTCAGTTCAAAATGGACCTCAGGGAACTCCTTGAAACAATCCAGCACTGAGCCACAAAGATGCTGAAGGGAGTGGAACATTTCCCTTATGAGGAAAGGCTGGGGGAGCTGGGGCTCTTGAGCTTGGAGGAAACTGAGATGTGACCTCATTCATGTTTATAGAGATGTGAAGGGCAGTGTCAGAAGGATGGAGCCAGGTTCAGTGCTGTCCAATGATAGGACAAGCGGTAGTGGGTGCAAACTGGAGCCTAGAAGGTTCCATGTGAACATAAGGGAAAACTTTTTCATTGTGAGGGTGTCAGAGCACTGTAACAGGCTGCCCAGAGAGGTTATGGAGTCTCCTTCTCTGGAGATATGGAAAACCTGCCTGGATGCGTTCCTGTGTGACCTACTCTAGGTGATCCTGCTCTGGCAGGGCATTTGGACTCAACTGTCTTTTGAGGTCCCTTCCAACCCCTAACATTCTGTGATTCTGTGTGGAAATAGAATATATTATCTCTATCAATATTCTAATGCATATATGGAGAACACATACAGATATGACATCTCCAGTCTATATTCTTACATATGTATACATCAGAGATACACTTAAGTCAGGAACAGTGGCATTACTTAAAATTAATTGTTATTATACATTGAAATGGCAAATTAAAACTGTTAAAATCAAAGCAGCAAAGGAATCACCAGCTCTTACAGATCCAGTAAAAACTCTTCCATCAGAACATACTTCCCAATGTAAAACTGACAGTAGTTTAAACTTTTCTGTCATTTTGCTGAGGCAGGAAGAAGTAGTCAGTAACAGCTGAAGGATGGAAGTTACCAGCAGAGAAGGGTAGTTCTAAGAGATTGAATAGTTTAATAGTTCTCATGGCAGAACAAGTGACTTCACACAACTGTGAAAAGCTATTTCATCTAATCCACTTGCCTTGTGGAGCTTGCTTTGGGAGTTGCTCTTTACAATTTTCCAGCTGCTAGCTGCTGAGAGTAGTGAGTACAATGCCTGACCCACACAGCATGGAAAGGCTTAGCAATCACTAACGTGTCCATAGAAAATCAAATTAAGTAGGAGTGGTAGTATGTACGAGGCAAAAAAAAAAAGCTGTGTGGGTTAATAAAGTAGACTATCCCCTTTCTTCTCTATAAAATTTGCTGACCATGCACTTTTGCAGAATTTCTAGTTGGGGGATGAAATTTTCTATGCTGCTCTCAAGGCAGAAAGATTTGCCTAGGCTGAAGAACTTTGTATTGTTTCAGATTCCATGGAGTAACAGAAAGAAAATGTCTGCTTCATTTCCCCCTAACAGTTTCTACCACAATATGGGAAGTAGCAGGAAGAATTTCAAAGATGTTACCTTTACCTTACCAAGCTATTAGGATACTGAGTCAGGATGCTGACTAGAGGAGGAAATTTTCTTACCTTTCTCAAGCTTCCTACTGCAAGATGAACCCAATTTTTTTGTGAACAGTAAAGAAAATCCCTTTAGGATCAAATTTTTTTGTAGCTGTTACGGGTATTTGCATGGTATATGCAATAGAAAGGCAAAGGAAAGAAAAAAAAAAAAAGGTATTCTCTAAAATTAAATGGATTAACTGGAAAACATGCTTCCAGATGTTCCCTTAAGAAGCTATATAGTAAACCTTTCATGTCAACTTCTTTACCGCTAAGCTGTGGTACTTCTTATGTGCAGCTGCTTTTGTTTCTTTCTCTCCTCATACAAGTAACAGTGGAGTTGTGAACTGTTTCCTAAGATGTCTGTTTTCTTGATTTTAGAGAAAATGTCTTGGGAACTTTATGGTGTCACTTTCAGCCCCTTTTTCTGTTCTGGGACACTTTTAGGCTTCTGATGCTCTCCTTCCTTTCTCCTTCCAAACAAGCTCGTGTCATGCTTTACCACTCTCCTCAATTAAAGAGTCAGAGAATCAAAGCCACTGGGGTAAAAAAATAGTAGCTTTGATGTAACTGAGTCTTTCCTGTCTTAGGAACAAGTGCTCTGACTCTGCAATACTTCCAAACTCACTGGTCTGAGTCTTACAGTGAGATAATTTTAATTTGTAATGAGAGACAACTGTGCCTGAGCTCATAAACTTATTATGGGGAGTGCAGCCAAGGTAACAAAAGCCCTCAAACACACATGTATATGTATATACATATATTAAAATTCCTTTTGGATGTAAACCTTAAAAATATACTTCAAAAGTAATGAAAGGAAGAAAGTTGAGAGCATATGCATTAAGTCTGTCTGTGCATACATAACATTTGTGACCATTTCCATATGTATGTGTATTTACAAACAGCTAGTTATTGAGTGTGAAGCATGCAGAATATCATCTTGACTGTCCTGCTTTCCAGGACAAAGCTAAACCAAACCAAACTAATAAAAGCAACACCAAAAAGTCTAGTCTAGCCAGAAGGATAGAATCAAGAGAAGGTTTCTGCTTCTGGATAAAATAGAGACAAAGCAAGGAAACAATTAAACATATTTCTGAAAACAAAACAAAACAAATCCTCAAACATTTCCATGGTAAACTACTTAATCAGGTTAGATGTTGAAACAGGAGACTGAAATGGTTCAAACAAGGAAAGAAATCTTTTTATCTGCTTATTAGAAGGAAATTAAAATAATATGGCAATATATATGTGTGCTGCCTGTAAGGCAAACAAATAAACTCAGAGCATACTAATAAATAAATCATAAATGTCATACAACAATTCTCCAACAATGATAAGTGATGACAAATGCATATTTTTATTCTCATGAAAGGAATCTAAACCTCATGCAACAGAGGGCTCTGTTGGCAGCCTGCCAGCAGCCCTGGGGTAGCACTGAATTCTCGAGATGCAGGAGATTCTGGCTGCCCTGATTCTTTTGGAGTTGTGGCCAGTTGAGATTCTGGGTTCCTGTATGGGATGATGTTTCTTGATACGGGTAATAATAGCATTTCATACCAACATCTGTGATCTGCATTTCTGCATCATAGGCTTAAGTCATGAGATCTTTGCTTCACATAGATTCCTAGGGATATTTCTGCTTAGATATCGATTTTGCTTCCCTTTTCTAGTATTTCAGAATGAAAGTAACACTGTTAAAACAGCCAACACCTTGACAGAAGGTGTCTGTTTTGGAAGATTGCTTCAGTGCGACTGCAATTCAGCAGAGAACGAAACCAATAAAGACACAAAGAAAAAAAATAAAAAGGAAATTAAAAGTTTATGATAGTAAGTTTGAAAGATTTTTCTCCATGACACATGCAGAGAGAGAGCCGTTTTCACAACAGCATGCACTACAGCAGGAAATACTCTCTTCAGAAACCAAGAATCCTTGTATTGCTTAACTTGAACAGTTAATCACTGCTTTACTACTCTCTCTTTCATAATGAATACTAGTAAATTGTTAAACCAGGAATGTGTGTGCATACCATTTTCTTTGTGGACAAAGGCTCCCTGAGGGGATTCTGGGATACCTTTCCAAATTGTGATTGGTTTGGGATAACCAGGATCCATGGATCTCATTTCTTCACTGTATCTCCAGTACCTGATTGTTTTGTAAAGGGAAAAAAAAAAAAAAAAGGCATTTATAAGATAGAAGATGAGTAACTACATATTTTACTCCATCTAACACTTGCTACAGTCATAGGCCACAAATGGGAATATTTGATACTTTTCTTTGAGCATAATAGAGATTGCAAAGAGATTAGATGCCACAAAGAAATCTACCTGCTGACTGGACAACTGTTACAAGTAAACAGAAATAAGACAACTAAATCAGCATCTATCTCAATTCTGATGCCTAAGGCATCACCATAACTAGAAGCAACACATACAAAGAAAATCCATATTAATGTTTTAGACAACATTTTAATCATAAAAACATTAGATTAAAATACTCCCAGTAATCTTAACACCTTGTATGTATGTATGTATTGCAATAGATTTTCATTTCATTAACAACAAACAGATACAGAGCAACACAAAATTCAACCTGCTTTTGTGTGTTTTTTGCCAGTCAGCTCTTCTCCAATTTAAAAAGCTTCAGCAGGCAAATTGTAGGCAACTTAAACACGTAAGAAGTATTTACACTTGTGATATTTTTTACACATACAGATGAAGTTTATAATTTCTTTGTTGGGATACATCTGCCTAAACTGCTATGCATATCTTTGGGTGTCAAGAGGCAGAGGACAAACTCTTCTCATTGCACCCTGTGATAGGACAAGGGGCAATGGGTATAAACTACAGCACAGGAAGTTCCACCTCAACATGAGGAAGAACTTCTCTACTGTAAGGGTCACGGAGCACTGGAACAAGCTGCCCAGAGAGGTTGTGGTGTCTCCTTCTTTGTAGACTTTCAAGACCCATCCATCAGTTCTTGTGCAGCCTGCACTAGATTCTATGGCCCTGCTCTGGCAGGGGGGTGGGACTCAATGTTCTATGGAGGGTCCTTCCAACCCCTAACATCCTGTGAGCCTGTGATCTTATTATAAGCTGGTTGTAAGAATTAATATACTGTATCTGTAGTATCTTTGTGCATCCTGATATAATATTTGGATGAGCTATTTCATATTTTGATTTGCTCCATTATTTAAAGCATAACAATTTAAAGCACAGTCTCAGGGATTTTTTTTTTTTTTAATCAGTTTTATTCATGTGCAAAATTACATTAAAAGGCAACCACTCACTACTTCCAGACATCAAGAGCCTCATCATCATTGATGATCTGGTCACTGCTAAAAATTTGACCCTTTTTCTAATTTGCATCTATTTGACTTCTGCTTTTAAAAATCCTTGTTATGATAATTTCTGATGCATTAAAGAGGCCCAAAGTGAATGACATTTTGTCCCTGTGAAGGTACTTAGACATTCTAATAAATTAATGTCGTAACCTTTTTCAAAACCAGAAAGGTCTACACTTCTATGTATTTCTTCCTATGGGGCATATTTCTTGTTTAAAATTTTCAATGAAATTAAAAGCAGGCAGATTTCAAGTGGGTTAAGAGTTGGCAAGTTACATTTAAAAACATCTGTATTTATTTTTAAAAATTTCTTACACATAAATTAGTTTTTTAGCCTGAATTCTTAGTTTAGTCCCATATGCATCAGTAATCAGCCAGTAACACTGCCAAAGCAACCTTCTTTATTTCGAATTCTTTCAGAATTTACGTGAAGAAAGAAACAATATCTAGAAGTAGTAAACAAAGCTCTGACACGAATACTATTGCAACCACTTCTTGTTTATCTTTTGACTCTGTTTCTTCATCCTCAGCTTGCAATTTCTCTTTTCACACTTGGCTGTTCCCTCTTTCTCTCTGTTTTGTTGTTGGTACTCTTTGCTGAGCTTAATATTGTCTTTTCTAATCTGCATTTTTAGCTGTATTTCTTCTTCATCAGCTATCTTACCTTTTCATCTATCTCTGTTTCCCAGAAAACTATTTCCTTCTTTGTGTACTTCCATTCATTTTGCTTTTTTCTCTTCCAATCTTTTCACATTTCTGAGCTTCTTGTACTAACTTCTGTGTATTGCCACTAAACTGCATGATGGAAATAGTCCTATAGGACTTTCAAAAATATCTCTTTGAGGGCACATTCAGTGGACACCCAGAAGTCCCAAACCTGTTGATTTTTTCACACTGATGTGGGAAGGACTGATCATGACACAATCTTGGCAATCTGTGCTGGAATAATGAACATATCTACAGGGTAAGGAAAATTCTAGTTCTGATTCCCCTTGGCATGCCAAATGTTTAAAGGTAGACTCCCCAGTGATGGTTTGAGTGATCTTAGCTTTGCAAACTGCATGCTTTGTGTAACTGTAGCTTTAAAAGATTGATAAAGTGACAAAGAGAAAACAAATAAAAATGCATTTTATGGCTTTAGGAAAAAAAAAAAAAGAAAGGAAAATATTTGCTGAAGTGTTACTTCCTGCATCTAATCCTATTTACTTAATGATATTCTGAACTATTGGATGGCTGAGCTTTATGACAAAAAAAAAAATACAACCTTCATGAAATCTCCAAAGGACAAAAACCTTGTCATACCAAATAGGGACATAATAAGGCCATCTGTAAAGAAGTATAGTAAACCTCTTATCAACTTGTTCTACACTACTCAGTTGTAGTAGGAGAGGAATAAGAGAGTGCAACACGTCTTCTGTAGTAATTTTTTTGGTCCACTGTAGCTTTCATATAATAATTTGGAAGAATTCTTATTTCAAATAGTAACAATAACGATCCCTACATAAGCTGCTTTAAACACCTGTATTACAACACCATTTACTATATTGATATTTAAATCTTACTGGTCTTGAGTTGGATAGTTGGTTGTTTGGGGTTTTTTATGGGTTTTGTTGGGTTTTGGTTGGTTGGTTTGGTTTTGGTTTGTTGGTTTGGGTTTTTTTCCATTTAATAGTCAATATTTGCTCTTCTGTTTTCAGCTACTCTAACTTTTTTATGCATGCCACTGTTCTGGGACATTCAACTCTGCCTAGATTCTGCCCTGGAGCTCCTTAACTACAGATTATCATCAAAACAAAGTACAGTATGAGTTACATAAAGAGGAATATACTTTATTGTTTTGATGTTAGTGTAAGTTTCTGTTTCCCTTTCATTCCCATCTCCTGCCACTGAGAAGCTAGATTTATATTATACCTTCTTCGGTTAAAACAATAACCCCTATAGTCAGGCTTATACATACTACTAAAACCAGCAAAAGAATTTAATTCTAATTTTTTATTAAGAAAAAATTAGTGTTTGGTTTTGGACACATTGAAAAGCTTAGTGGTATATGAGTTTATTCCCACTGGTGGTCAATATCCTGTAATCACTTGATTATCTCTTGAAGGCTCATGGTTTTTGATCTCCTCCTAACATACTGCTTTGCATTTACATCCTGATGAGTTTCATTGTGCTTTTTAGCTCTAAGTAGCAACTTCTCCACCAACATATTTTTTCTCTCAGAGTTCTTTTTGCCTTCTGTTATCAACACTAGTGTTTTAGGAGTCTTCACTACAAATAGCTGCCTTTGCAGAGTAATATAAAAGGGACACTGCTGAATAAAGCCTAAAGGGAATATAGGTCACGTAAAATTTCTACTGTACATACTTTGCCAGGAGTGCAGAAGTGAAAAATACTACCTGAAAATGAACTTGTATTAAAAAACAAACAAAAAAAAAATCTCATCAACTATGAGGAGCAAATTATTTAGGTAGCTCTCTTCTTCACTGTGGAATACAATTACTTAAAATGATACCTAGTTTTCAAACAACACAAATATCTTACTTCGTTGTCTACCTTACTCATCATAAGCGTTAGAGAAATATTTTAATAGTAACATTAGTTGTGGCAATCTGTAGTGTGATATTGCAGTATTGTTAAACAATTATCAACTGTACTGTGCTCAACATATTCTTTGACATGTATTAAATTATGTTCTTCAGTGGTCCATGACTACGCAGGTCACTCATGAATCACACAATGTTAAGGGTTGGAAGGGACCTCTAGAAATCATCAAGTCCAACCTGCCTGCCAGAGCAGGATCATCTAGGGCAGGCTACACAGGAACACATCCAGGCAGGCTTTGAAAGTCTCCAGAGACTCCTCAACCTCCCTGGGCAGTCTGTTCCACTGCTCTGTCATCCTCACTGGAACTCACAATCAAGTGAGCCACATGAGTAAACTTTACCTGGAATAGAAGGCAGTGGCTGGGTCTTCTATCTGATGAAGCCTGGCAAAACGACCACCTCTCACCATGGTGGAAACAACTACTGGTTGGCTAGAAACATATCCTTTAAACCATGCCACTGCCCAAACCACCATTTTAGGCCTTTAAAGGCAAATTTTGTGGCAAAACGGTACCCCAGAAATAACTGAATCAGACAATGGGACTCATTTATGAAGTAACCTAAGAAACTCCTGGGCAAAGAAACACAGCAGTGGGTGTACCTGAAAATTCACTGGGCTGGCTAACACCAGAGGATCTGCTAACAATCCTGATCTTGCTTACACAAAACCTCTGCAGGTTTTGGTTTTGGGAGGAAACAAGGTCACCATAGTGCACACAGGGAAGTGGCTGAGAAAGGTGGCATGGGAAAAGCAAACCCATTCATGGGATTGTCTTCACTCAAGAACCCGTGTGTACTTGGTGGGTAATGCAGAATGCTCTTCTGAGACCCCACCTAGAGTGCTGTGTTCAGCTCTGGGGCCCCACTGTAAGAAAGACATGGACCTGCTTGAGGGAGAATGATGATGATGATGACCAGGGGGCAGTGAGCATCTCCTTTATGAGGACAGTCTGAGAGAATTTAGCTTGGAGAAAAGAAGGATCCAGGGAGACCTTATATTGGTCTTCCAGTACTTAAAAGAGGCCTGGAGAAGGACTCTTTATCAGTGACTGTAGTGATAAGAAAAGGGATAATGGTCTCAAATTGAGATAGGGTAGATTTAGATTAGATATTACGGGGAAATTCTGTACTGTGAAGCTGGTGAGACACTGGAACAGTTGCTCAAAGAAGCTGTAGATGTCCTCTCCTGGAACCGTTCAAGACTATGTGGAATGGAGCTTTGAGTAACCTGCTCGAGTGGAAGGTGTCCTTGCCCACGTCAGGATGTTGGAACTAGATGATCTTTAAGGTCCTTTCCAACCCAATCCATTCTATGAGTCTCTGATTCTATGCATATTATAAGTGTCTCAGATTCCCAAGTAACACACAGTACAAAAGCAGCCATAATACTTTTGGTAATACTAATACAAACATTAAAATTATAAATAAAGATCATTTGTCTCTGAACTTTCAGAATTTGCACAGTGATACATCAATCAACAAACACAGCAACATCCTGAAAATCTGTAAAATCCATCATTCAGATAACTTGCAGGGTTTAAAAAATTAATCATTTCTCTTGACATCTCTATAAAGCAGATAAATATTCTTTCCCTTATTTTTACAGACAGGGAAATGGAGACACAGAGACACTGACTAGTGCAAATCTCTTTTAGGACTGGAAAATAATTCATATTTTATTTTTTTTCCTTCTTTATTAATCATTTAAAACAAAACCCTTCTGAAGAGAACTATAAGATTCTAAATAATTCCTTGGGAACTGATGCCTTGCCTGTTTATCTGCTGGGTTTAGAAACGTGGATAAAAACTATCAGGTAAGAATGTAGGTAATGTAAGTAACTACACTATGTTGAATACTTTAGGAGAAAGTTCTTTACAGTGAGGGTGGTGAGACACTGGAACGAGTTGCCCAGGGAGGTTGTGGCTGCTCCCTTCCTGGAGGTGTTCAAGGTCAGGTTGGACGAGACCTTGAGTGACCTGTACTAGTGGGAGGTGTCCCTGCCTATGGCAGGGGGTTGGAACTAGATGATCCTTGAGGTCCCTTCCAACCTTACCATTCTATGATTCTATATTTTAGTTTAAATTTGCCACAACTGTGACCTGCCTGCTGACTTCTAAAACATAACTTTTCCACTGGATACACATATACTCATTTTACTACATTCACATCAATAAAATTGAAGTTCTAAGATGTGTGAAAAGAGAATGGTCCTCTATGCAGGAGCAGTTCATTTCATGCACAGAAAACAAACCATTTTGAAAAATAGAGAAAAAGATTAACAGGCTTAGCTGACATCCACTGAATTGCTTCCTTGCAGAATTCCTATACCAACCTATCTCCTTTGAAGAAGTAGGTTTTCCCAACATCTTCCCACCAAATTGCTGAATCGATGCCATGGGAAGGAATTCCACTTCCAAGTGTTATCAAATCATGAGGGTAACCTGGCTGGAGAGTAGTGTCCTTGAAAACCCAGAACTTGTTACCTGCACAAAAGCATACACATACGCATACGTGTGAGTTGTCGGCACTCTCAGCATTGACATTAACGTGCTGCTAAGAAATAAGAAAGACTCTCAAAGGACTATAGTTGTTCCATCAAAACCAGTGAAATAAGTATGTTCTATCACTGCAGATAATGCAAAATTAAACATGCCTTACAAAGATCTTACATTTATATTGGTTATTGAACTTTTTGTTCAATAAACCCACAGAATATTTTGACGTCAGGTATAGAGAATGAAATGATGTCATCTCAGAATGCTCTGTTGTTGGTAATGTAACAGATTTACAGAAATATTTATACAACAGTTTCACCTTTCATGACGAAAGATGAGTGAATTTTAAGAGAAGGCAAGGCAAGAAAACATATAAATAAATAAAAGAAAGAAATTTCTATCCCCATAGAGATCATATACTTTTATTACTCTGTACTCTCCTTCTCTTCAAGAAGTTAAATTACTTAGGAAAGATGCATTCTACATTTAACATGGAATTTTAAATGTTTTTAATCACATTTTCTTTAGTTTGGCCTAAAGAAAGTAACTTGAGGTTCTAAGTACCACAGGTGAAAACTGTTACTGAAATGGAGGACTGTCTTTTGTACCAGTGGTAGTAGGAGTTAACCTTTGATTGTGCCTGATGAGTCATTCAAACCCACTCAATTACCAATCGTACAACTCTAAACTGACCAACTAAGTATTTGATTCCACATACCAGACTGAGGGATCACAAGGGTTAAACAATTTCTGAGAAGGACTCTGTCCTTTTTTGCCCTTGATCCCAGTCCTTACATTTCCAAATCCAGTTTCACAATCCAGCTCCTGAATTCGATTCCCACCTGCAACTGAGTCCATTCTGGGACTTTACCAGTGCCTGCCCACAGTAGTGGTGGCAATGGTGACATTAATTGCCATCAGGAGGGTTAGTTTGATACAGTATTTATATAGTTTTATTTTTTTATATATATATTTAATTGCATTGTTATTATTTTAATTAAAACACTTTTACAATTTCAATCCATAAGTCCCTCTCCCTTCTCCTTTGGGAAGGGAGAGTGATTAACAGAGAGCACCTGTCACTCATTTAGTGGCTAGTAGAGCTCTAACCCCTGACAAGAACTTGCTTTGAGGCCTGTCTTCTTTTTGCATGATGCCATCAAGTCCACAGAGACACTTTTTCTGAGGTAGATTATAGGCTCCATTGTGTAGGAACAAGGTATTTATTTTCTCTTCAAAGCACTACCTTAATTTGTGCTACCAAAAAAGTATTGCTATTTTTTGTGATAATAGCACTGAAGGAGATTATACTCTTTGATACCATGCAGACCCTACATGCAGAAAGATCCAGAGCAGATCTGTGACATATTCAATTGGCTTATTGGGTATTTCTTTTTTGTCTGTCTATTGTTATTTATGATTATGAAATATAAAGTTTAAGGGGGTAAAAAAAAAAAGTTTTAAAATATATTTTGCTCAAATACATTTGAAAAGAGCTCCTAAGAGTTAAAATAATGGCTGTTAGCCATTTGGCCATTAGCCAATTGTTATTAGCCATTGTACTTACCTGTAAGGCTATGCAGGCTGTTACACAGACTTAAGAGGTTAAGGTGCTGTGCTGTATAAATATTTTGTAAGAAAATGTAGTATTACTCCAAAGATTTAGGATCAGGTGTAAACCAGAGAACAAAGAGGAACAAAGAGGAACAATCCAAAGAGCTGTTTTGCAGCAGGTTTAATATTTTGGCTATCCCTTAGTGGTTTAAATGTTTGTTTAAAGAGAGGAATCTTTTAATCTCTCTGTTTATACTGTAGTGATTTAAAGCATGTTTTCATTTTATCACAGTTTTAATTAGGAGAGGGGATATAGTTTCAGACCCTCCCATGCTGGGTTTCCAGAATAAATGTTTCAGCAGTTTTTTTGCAGCTGCTTGTCACGCAGTTCCAAGCACAGATACTACAGTTTGATCAACAGATCCACCTCCTCCCTGCTGCCAGTTGAAAGATGAAAAGAGTTCAAAGAATGAGCATGTAGAGAGCCATTTTAAGCACTGGAAATAAAAGAAAGACAGGTCGATGAAGAGCAGTTGTGGAAAGCTGAGGTCTGTGTTGACATGGGATGAAGATGTGTGCAAGCCTGATGTTTACTAAGATTCTGTATGAAATTCACTTAGAGGGTTTGGTCATGATGGAGGTGAGCATCTTCACTCTCCCTCCTCCCATGTGGTTTATCTTTTTGCCAATTCACATGACGAGGTTTCAGATGGTAATGGCAGTTTCAAATGCAAGGCTAAGTCATGTGGCTTGGACCTTAACATTGGTACTTATAGTGTGAACAACAGATGGTATCCAGTGAATGATATTGGCCCAGGTCATTTCTGTTTAGATCATTCAAAATGACAGCTGTTGCACAACATTGGGAGGCATATGCTGTGATGTATGCTATTAGTTCCCTCACAAGGAATAAAACTACCAACAATTGTTAGAATAGACCACTATAAGCCATACCTAATGAGACAAGTTTAGCTACTAACAAAATCAGCCCACATCAAAACAAAGGGTCCAGCATACAGCATTATAAGTGACAGCAGCACAAAGCCAGGTGCTCATTGCATCTTCAGATATACTGAAGTAGAAGGTAAGTGCTGATGTAGAAACACATGACTTAAGAAACTAAATTCTTCTTTACCTACTTTCTTTCTCAGACACAATTTTTTTCTGGGCAAACAGAGAAGAGGTAAATTTAACTGTATTTTATGGAGACAGTAAGACATTGAGAACTCTAATATATGTGGATAAGACTTTTATTGATTCTAACTAGTGGGAATTGTATTTAACATTTGCTTTGGAAGACATGTTTAGTCTGCTGCAACTGAGTTGATTGTTAATGGGAAGGTCTGTATATAAGAAATCCAAATATTTCATCTGCATGAGAGTTTTAATTTTGTTGTTTGTTTTTTTGGGGTTGGTTTGTTTGTAGTTTTTTTTTTTTTTCCCTGGTTTGTTTGTTTCAGGTTTTTTAAGGTAGCTTCCTGCCGACTTTGTTGTTTTGGGTTATTTTTCTGTTTAGCTTCTGTCCCTCATCTAGAGGAAAGGGAGTGGCTATGCATCAGAGGATTTCTGAAAATCCAGAAAAAAAGGGAAGCTTTTAAACTCCAACCAAATACTAGGCTGAGTGAAAGCTGTAAATTACTGCAAGAGGTGCCAACTGTCACGAGAGCTAGCTTCTTTTATTTTTAACATATTTATGCATCTTAAAATGTGTTAAAAATGAATGCTTAGGTCAGTATGCTTTCATCTACCTCGTATTCTACTTCCACTAGTAACCAGTCAATATGCTTCATAAATCACGATTGTACCAGAAAGAAAGAATATATGACAAAACTGGGATAGTTATAGTGTGATTCTTCTTATAGATAACTAATGTTTCTTCAGAGTCCTAACCTATGCCTTTGGCAAAACAAAACAAAACGAAAAAACCTCAATACCTAACAAAACCACTTCTATGTTTGTTTTATGAAGTATTTTTTAAAGTCTGGTTGGCAGGTTTGTTATTCTCAGAGAGAATAAAGCACCACATTTCATGAAGTATGACCAACCTCCTCTACTTTAATTCCCTAATGCAAGATCTAAGACAATAACAATCAGAATGGTAAGGTCACAAGCTGAGAATGAAGCAAGTGATAAAAGAGTCAAAATGTCTTTTTGCAGTAATGCTTTGTTAAATATCATCACTGTAGGGAAACAGTGGAGAAGGATGAACTGTGACTGCAATTATTTGAAGTCTCTCAACACATATCTTTAATACTCTAAAAGAAAAAGAATGGGAATGTGGGGTATCTGTATTGCTATGCTTCACTTCAAATATTGAATATTTAACTCCACATATTCTTCAGACTATTTAACCACCTACTGACTCCTGCAAAGAACTCTTCAGGTGGGACATAGCATATAATGACTGGGTGTTAGGACTGGGTGTTACAGTGATAAGACAAATTCTCAAAATTTCAAGGAATTATATTCAATTGAAAGGAGTTACAATTTTAATATCAAATTTTGAAGTTGTTTGGGGTTTGTTGGGGTGTGTGTGGTTTTTGTTTGTTTGGTGGTGGATTTTTTGTTGTTTTGGGTTTTTGTTGTTGTTTTTTTTTTTTCCCCTTGCTCTTAATTTTGGTCTTTAAAGACAAGACCGGATGTATTCTCACTTGTATCTCCAAATTACTCTCGTGCTTCCTTTCTTTTTTCCTCATTCTCTATTTACCAGACTAGTTTCTGTCATATCTTTGCTCCACGATCTGACACTATAGTAAACATATTTTTCAGAACAGAACTGTCAAGCAATGGGCTAAGTGCAGTTGAAAGTTACGATGGTGGCTGAGGTAATAACAGTTTTATAGCAGTCTTTCTATTGTTACATTTGGCTTACCATAACATTCAACAGTGCAGATGGGCTGACAATTTCATTTTTAGTACCATATAAACTCCCACAGGTACACAGAATGAATCTTACCACTAAACTCTCCTCATTAAAAAAAAAAAAAAAAGAAAGAAAAGAAAAAATAATTCTGGTGCCATCCACTTATTATCATCCATCATGGACACCAGTAGTGAGCAATAACAAGAATGTAAAAGTCTGGTTTGTATGAGCAGCCATGCACCAGACTGCTATTATGAGCTTTATGAGGCAAAGGAGACAGGCCACGTATTTCAAGCCACTCAGAATCAGCAAGCATCACTCTCTACTACAAGCATGCTACTGAAGTTTTAAAATAATTTTTACTTGTCTAAATACATATTAGTAAAAAAAAAAACCCAAACAGATGAAAACTAATGGCAAAATAAAAAAAAAAAAATCAAAGCCAGTTAAATTTCAAACCCAAGAAGACACTTGATCCACCAATCTTCAGTTTGATTCAGTTTGATTTTCTATACACATCTAACTTATTGTGCATGATCTCACAACCTCCTCAAGTTTTCTCAGAAGAGTAATGTCAAATAGGTACAAATACACTGATAGATCTATTACCATAAGATAACTACATTTCTCATCAAAAAACATCACCTATAAAGATATTTCAAAGATTCATAAATAGTCCGTCCTGAGTTGCTGTCTTGTATCATTTACATGTGGCTCATACTTTACAACACAGGTCCCATTTAAAAAAAAAAAAAAGTTTTAAAATAATTTTACACTTTTATTTATCTATATTTCTAAAATTGTAAAGAAGAGGTCAATTGATGTCACAAATCCATCAGTATATACAAAGGCAGAAATCAGAGACTTTAAGCTCAGGATGACACGGAAGGAAAAGAAAGAACGTAGTTTCTAAGAGCATAATCCTGCTGCTTCCGATTGCTTTAATTAATCCTGATTGTTTGATTTCCCTGACAGAAAATAGCAAAGGTCCTCTCCTGTTTTTTGCTACCTATAACTTACAGACTACTGAGTCAACCCATTACTCTAAGATTTAACTGGAATCAGCATCAGGTGAAGAGGGAGTTAATGATGAAAGACATTTTGAGGTCTCTAGGAGGGAAAAAAAATGCAAGTATAAGACCAAGTTTTATTATTTCTGTCAGAAGCTTAGGTAATGGATCACAGAATTATCCAGAAAGAGGACTGGAGTTCACAGACTAGCTCCTTTGCTTTGCAACAATGAGCACAGAAATATCTACTGCATAATATTTTCATCCTCCCAAGTCCCGTGGACAAAAAAATCAAACATAAGGATGGTAATTCTGAGGTACCTTTTTCCAGAACTTATCAATTTCCCAAACTTTACAACAGAAAGTTTATTTTACAGCAACAGAAGTAAAAGCTGTGTTGAAGTCATTTAAATAGAAATCATACTATATACAATCTAGTTTTCCTTCTGAGTCACACAGAAAATACAGTTTCCCTATCAATGAAATATAAACTACATTTTCATTCTATTGTTATGAAGTGTTTCTTTATGCTATTAAACATTTTCCATTCAGCATCCCCAAGATGATGTTTCCATAGTGAATGGAATATTATTTCTATCCATTTCTTAATGATTCCACTTGCAAAATTGAAGTAATTTTTGATATAGCAACTTAATATTTTCTGCATGTTTGAAAGAGTTAACAAGTGATCCACAACACTAAATAGATGAGTAATTTTTCACAGATCTATTCAATTTCTTCTTCCTTCTCCCACATTATTGCCTTATAAAACATACTCCACATAATTTTCATTCTTTTGTTGCCAAATGGGTATTTATTTAACGTATATATTAATTTCTCATCTAAATGAGGTGCATGTTCAAGAACATTGATTGTGAAGAATAGTTGATACCCAGAGTGAAACTCCGAAAAGAATGATTAGAAACATTTCAATCCATACAACACAATTGCTAGAGTTTATACTTCTTTAAAAATACTACATGCACATCTATGAAAAAGATAGTTATTTCTCCCATCATCTGAAATTCCTAACATCACAGTCCCACCATGGAATAAGTACAGTGAAATATAGAGAGATAGGTGTAGCACAGATGTCATTTAACTGTATGAAACTTTCATTTACAAGAGTAAAGAGAAGCACAATAAAAACTTGAGCAAAACAAAACTCCTGTGTTTTTTCTTGCTTCCCTATCCACATTTTTCAAAAAAGATTTCATAGCTGCTCACTGAATTCCTATGTCTCTTATTTATACTTCAAACGTTTTACTGAATATAGAAGGGTAAAGGATCTGATCCTCTGAAGGGTCATCATAAATTAAAGTTGCAGTTGCCAAACTAAGAAAACATAACTGGTATACTCTTCATTTAGCTACCAATTTGCAATGTGATTTACAATACACTAATAAAAAAAAAGAGCAATATATGTTCTAGGAAATCATCACAGCTGAAATTATGAAAAGAAAAATACATTTACTTTTCTTATTTTCTTACCTTTAAAGAAGACAAAATTCCCTTCACTGTTTTCATAAACTGCATCAATGTTGGGAGGCAGTCCCCTCCAGAAGTAGGTAATTTGCATGGGGTATCCATCCATCACCCTGTTGTTTCTGACTCGCCAGAACCACTGATCCTGGAAATCAAACACACATTTCTTACTATCCTTTGAGGCACTTATATGCATTCAGTTGCTCTCTTGAAAATACTGAACAGCCTATCCTAGCATTTCTAGAGCATGGCCTTTTGCTGTTGCATAACCATGCTTGTGCTTGCATTCGTGTCACATTCACACACCTCAAATGTGTCAGAACTACATTTTCCCTGAGGTGGGAGGAAGCTACCCATGTGAACTGTGTGTTTGGTGTAGACAGCCTTCAGCAGAACATACAACATGCTGTATGGGATGATGTAATGCTCTCAACACCATGCCTACAAAGGGTCTAACTTTAAATTTGTAGACTACAAAAGCTTTCAGACTGAACTATGTGCATATGTGTAAAACTAATACAATGAAACTACAAACAGGCTTTGAACATCAGTGAATTCTGCAAGCCTTTTTTTCTTTTTCCCCAGTGGAAAGGTTGATAGCTATAGCTGTAAGATTACTACATCAATCCACCAAGAACTACACTTTGATGACAGTTTTACTGTAGGGAAGATTTGCAGTCATTCTGCATAATAATAAACAAACAGAACAGTTAATATTTTAGCCCATTATAGGTGCTAAATCCAATGTCCTGTTAAACCTCTTAGCTTGTTGCCATCTAAAATGGCTTTTCCCTGTGGGATATGCTATTATTTTAAGAGAGAGTCACATAGAAGTTGAATTGTTGAGGAATGAGGAATGCTGAAGTTGAGGAATGAGTATATAGCACAATAGGTGGGAATGAGATGTCATTGTAGCCCTTCAACTCTTCAAACAGCATCAGTTCCAGTTCATCCTGTATGTATAGATGAAGGGTGGGGTAAGCAAGTATTTAACTTTTTACATACATTTGTACAGTTTTACAGCACTGCATTATATAAACCCAAATCCCTTAAATGACAAAGAAAATGCTATTCTGCCAGATATCTCTCACAGTTTTATGTGGCAATTCCATCTTCTTTCTGTATAGGTTAATTTGCCAAGCCAAAGAGATCTGTGCTCTTACGGGAACTGGCACAGCTTAGAGAGAAGATTAATACCTTGCAGGAGCAGGCTTATGATGAACTGCCTTCATCATCTTTCCAAACCTGAGATCACAGCATTCTTTAATTGTTTATCTTTCTAATGACTCAACAATTTATAAATCTCTGCAAAAAGTATTAGCCATACAAATAAGAACCGGCTCAGTATATATACAAAAATACATCTTAATCACACGCATAAAGGAGTCTACAATTGAAAGAGTTGTTTTGAGTCCCAGATTTCTGAGAACTTTAGCATTAAAAATGTTCAGACAGTTTATACAACCTGAAAAATATTATATTGAAAAGTTGCAATTGTCTGGAAAGCCTACTTCTAAATCCCTCACATTTTTTTCATGTTTAGCTTTTTCACTGCAAGTGTGACACAGTTCACCATTCTCATCTGATCAGATGTCTGTTCATAGCTTTAATTGTTTTGTGAGTATCAGTGGTGGGCTTTGTTGTTGTTGTTGTTGCTGGGGGGGAATGTTTGTCCATTTTCATTTTTTTAATTGCAATATGCATTGCAACAATTAAGGAAATTCAGCAAAGCTATTTCTTTTTAGGATTAACTGACTAAACTCCAGTAAGAAAAAACTAGTAAAAGTAGGGGAAAGACAACTTAGAGATACAAGTATTTAGGAAGGTCTGAACAAGTTCTGAAATAGATTAATGTTAACCTCCATTATTTTTATTATAGTGTGTAGATAAGAGGGCTTTGAAAAATTAAAATTAGAGGGACTATCATCAAAGCAGACATTTGGAAGTACTTTTTCACTGAAACAGTAATAAATGCTTGAAATGGATTTTCAGGTCATTTTTTTTTTTAGGCATCATCCATCCAAGAATGACTTAGGGAGGAATGATGTAATTGTAAGTCTCAATAGACCAAAAAAAGTTCTTTGCCATCTCCAAATTTCTATCAAACTCTCAAAAGCCAGGCAATATCTCAGAGATCAGTTGTTAAAGTCTTAAAAAAAAGACAAACAAGTAACAAGTTACATGATTGAAAATGGCAGTCTTTATGGTATCTGTTACTATCTCCAATCTTATCTTTCCTCAAGAAATCAATTCAGCAGGGTGTTAGTGTGCATTACATAGCCATCCTGGGCTGGCACAGGTATCTTTACCTGAGACTGGTTTTAGAAGATCCACACTATCCTAACATTTTTAGAGATACTTCCAACAGAAATGGCATCTAAAATAGTATCATGACAAATTATGAATCTTCAAGATTTTTTTTTTAATATGTACCTTGTTACTTCATGAATTCTAGAAAGAAATGAGGCTATTACTTCTGTACTTATAATACTAGATAAGTATCCAGTGAGTTAAGTAACTAGAATTCATTTGACCAGATTTATATGTCTACAATATAAAAATCTGTTTAGAAATGAATCACCAAACCTTTATTGAAACATTCTGAAGTTAAGTTTCACTTAAGGGAATCTAGAAACCTGGCTCCTATTTAGGTGTCTGCAAAGATCAAAGTAGGCATCCAAACACCTACTAGAGAGTTTTCATTCTCTACTTTTTGTCTCTTGGGTTCAATCTGTCATAATGCAAAGAACATAAAATCACAAAAATGATCACACAAGGCTAGATCACCAGGGTTCATTTAGGCCTGTAGTCTATCTCCAGTGGAGTCACTAACAAATTAATAGGTAAGATTTCAGCTCTGAAGTTGTCAAGCACTTGGACTAGATGATTGTTGTAGAACCCTTCCAACTGCTACATTCTAATCTACTACTATTTTATTCTAATCTAATTCCATTCCATTCCATTCCATTCTGTTCCATCCTNCACGCTCAAGCACCTCAAAGTCCCCCATCCCATCCCATAGTAAAAAAAAGGAAGCACACAGTGACACCTCTCTTATACACTTGTGGTTCAGGGCTGTCCTGAATCAAAGGTAGCAATTTTGTGATTAATAGCATTTCACAGACATACCCCTCTGGATTCCTTCCTAAACACATGCAAGACTTAGAGCATCCACACCTATCTGTAGAAATGTGCTGGAGAATTTAACAACCCACAGTTTGAAAAGCAATAAGCAACTGGCAGCAGTCACAGGTGCTCAGTGAATCAGCCTTCATTCACCTGATTTAGTATTCTTTACCACAAAGAATAGGAGCACTTTAACCACAAGATCTAATTCAAGGTCTTTGTCGATTCACACTAAAACCACTTTGCAGACTACACCGTTCTACTTGTTTTCAGGAACCTCTTTATATTGTAACACACCTGGTCCATATTAAAGATAAAGGGTCTGTGGCTTGAAATAAGACCTTCCTGTGCCATTTCCTTTAGTGTCCAAGCATTCTGTTCCAAAGCATAACTGTGAATACAGCACACCATGCTCTCTCTCTTCTGCTGATGGAATCCCACAGAAGTCTTATTTTCCTGCTCTATTTTTAGTAGATTAACATGCCATTGCAATAATAATGAACAAAGGGGTCCTCACCAGTAAGGACCTACAAGCTCCTGGAGAACTAAAATTTTGTAAATCTAAAATTTCACCATTTTAATGGTCTTATTTAAGCAGACAGAAGGAAATGCATGATTTATTTGCCAGTAGGTGTATTTGTAGAGGTAGCCAGATCAACAAGAATCAGCAAATATCTGGAAATGTCTGAGGGCAGAAATGCAAGTTGGGATCATTTATAAGACTAGGTAAGGTGTTGGCAGAGGTTGATAGAATAATTTGTTTATGTAAATTTAATTTTCCTGGCTGACTTCCCTATGAATATACTGGCCTCAAAGGCTTTAGACTGCCAGAGTTCAAACTCTGGAACTCAAGTTAAGAAACTCTAGCTTGTGTCTGTAAAGCATGCCAAGGATCTTTCTGAGGTATTGGATAGGATAGGCTCTCCTTATAGTAAGAATGCACTATTTTAGCATGTATAACTAAATGCACTTGTTTTTTTTAAACAAAGTTCTATGTACCAGCAATTTTATAATTTCCATTTTGATAAACAGGTACAATTGCTAAAAATGTTGTTTCCAACACAGGTCACCTATTTTTGAAAGAGGTATAGACCAAGTGTACTCAACTCTAGGAAAGCTCTTTCACACTTTAAGCAAATAGTTTGAAAGAGTTTCTCTGAGAAAACACATCTCAGTGTATCTGGTTATACTGAACAAGCACACATTTGTCTCTTCTGAGAAATACTGTGTATTGAAAAACTGTTTTGCTTTCCCTCTATATAGGTTAAATATATTTTCAGTTATTTTATTTCTCCAAAACACATTAACTCCTGCAGACAGACTGAACACAGAACATGTCATAGGCACTTCCATTCCAAGGCTGACAAACACATACACTGAATGCACCAGCATTTAGTGGCTTTCCTTGCTGGCTAGTAAAAGCCTTTTTGTAAACATCTGTAGTTACCCAATAGCTCCAGATATATGGATCACTCCTGTGCACCTCAGATCTTCCATAAGAATGAATCATTAAATATGACTATAGACATACTAACGAAATTTGAATTTAAAAGTGAGCTATATATCTAAGAATCAGAAAATGGGCAATGAGTAAGGTGAGACTGTAAGCAGTCTCAGGAATACTATTACAGATAAAGAGTTATAGAGCAGTCACTCAAATTGTTATGAAATTTGTTTTATTCAGACGGGATAATTATGAGAAAAAAAAATCACAGTTTTTTAGATAAAACAAATTGAACAGTGGTTACATATAAATCATCCTGCACTGTCAGTAAATGCTCTAGATAGTTTTCTTTTGTATATGTAACTCAGTAATTAGATGAAAGAACTAAAATACAGTACATTGTGTATGATTAGAGCAAATGTATTCTTTATAAAAGCACTTCTTTATTAACAACCTGGAGAATCTTCAATGGAAGAGTGCATTAGAGTCAAAAAATCTGACTCATAACGCATAATTTTCATACTTTATTGCTAGGTAGAAGCTCTTCCTAATCTTACAATAAACCAATTTTGGCATTTTAGCAATGATTGTGTTAAATTGCTCTTCACGTTTGATTCTAAGAACTGTTTTAGCAAAGTTTCTAAACCAAAAGGTTTGTAACTTCCTTTTTATTTATGTCTGTTTGATGCTGCTAAGCATTGCTCCTGTCTTATTTTCTAATTACTGTGGGGTTTTTTTATTATTGAACATTTAAATCTGCACACCTATGAATACTTAATGTCAATTTTGCTATTTATTCTCACCTTAACTTTCAGGTTCCTTAAGGGACACCACTGGCAGGTAGAAGATAACTCAATTACAATTGCAATTAAAAACAATCTCCAGACTTTTCAGTTCATTCATGGATTTTTTAGTGCAAAATTAATCAAGCTTTTATTTTCTCAGCACCTCATTTTCTCCTGCATCTCTGGACCAACAATCACTGCCAACAGTGAAACATTAATTTGCTATGAAGTCTCTTGAGTTCTGCCCTTTATTTTATATCTAATGAACTCTATTTGCAATTCTGAAACTACATGAGACACTATGATTCAGAGATCCAAATGATATCCACTAAAACCAGAAACACTGCCCAATGTGGTAGAACTTCAAAAGAATCTACAAGAGATAGAAAAAAGAAATAAACTGGAAAACTTTCAAGTGATGAATTTTGTAAGCAATTGGAGGTAAGATTACTTTAGCAGAAATTCCAATTTTATGCTGGTTTTACTCAAAACTCACAGTAGGTACACGAGGTTGGAAAAGATAGAAGACAGTGTAACAGGTGAAAAACAAGGACAAATCATTAACTGTAAATGATATATTTTTTTCTCTGTTTACAAAATCCCTCCAGTAATTTGTGAAATACCCTTGTATTGTATACCAAATACCTCTGTGTGTATTTTTGTTTCTCACAGTCAGTAATGAGACTCTGACATGATGCTATAGTATATATATATAATGTTGTTTGGGGTATTCCACCACAAAAAGATGGAGTAAGATGCAAAACTGAAAATTTTAATATCTACACCTGCTAGAGAGAAATGTTTTACTATGGCTAGATTACACAGGATCACCGTTTGCCCTAAGTAATGTAAAACAGATTTAAAAAAAAGGAAAATAAATGTAATACTTCTGGCCTAATTTTATGTTAATCAAATGCTGAATTCCAATTAATACTGCAGTTTAATATTATTGACAAAACACATCAAGTTTTCACACAGGGTCATGTCTTTCTCCCACAGGCTACCTCCGACCGTATGCAAAACCAAGTCTTTTGTCATTGGAAAATGAAACATCTCCAGCAGCTATGGAAAGCAGGTGCAGCAGACTGAAATATTCAGACACAGGAGTATCCTTCTAATTTTTTTCTCATCTGAGTATTGTAAATGTTCTTTTAAGAATCTTGATCTAATCTCAAAAGACACTTTTCCACATTACTTCATCAGTTCATATGAATTTCAGCTGAGGATCTCAGTGAGCACGCAGCATGTGGGATTAAAGGCTTTGTTGCTATTCATTTGGGGAATTCCACTATTTCTTACATAATAAGCAATTTCAACATTCCAAATTTTAAATTTATGGCATTTAAGTCAATGGATATCACTGCACAGAGTAGGAAAAAAAAAAAGAAAATAATAAAATGCTTTTGAGTAACTTTGTGTGAAACTACTTTCATGGAGCCCAAAGAAAGACACAGTCTTGGGGAATTAAATATTAAATATCAAACAATTTTAAAAATAAATATTAAATAAGTGCTAAATATCAGCACAATTCAAATATGAGAATGATTGCTGAAATTATTTTTCTTTTCTGCTTTGCTTTTGTTTGGCTTTTTTTTTTAACACAGAATTTGCAAGGAACTTAATAGGTTAGCCTTATTTCAATGCCTGCTTAATTCCACAGCACGAAAAAAACTCTCTCTAGTGAGACTGGAATCAAACATCAAATGGATGCTACCAATCTAGCTCATTTTAGGAAACAATTAACTAAACGGTCTGTTCTGTACACACAGAGAATACTTTAGCTTAGCTAATTATTAAGGTGATTCACATTAAGAGCAAACAAAACTGCTTTTGAACTACAAAGGGCTGTTACCCATTCATTAAAAGATGAATGTATAATTCATTGAAGGTGACATCTCTGAACTTCTAGAAATAATTCATCTTTCCTAATGTGTTTGAGACCACAGCATGGTTGTAATGGGGTAAAAATATGGTCTGAGAACCACTAGGAGAAGTCAGAGCATTTAACCATTTAACACCAAGCAGGACAATCTCAGCACCTCCTACATTAAGATGTCCTGGCCACCTCCTCACTGAAGATGAGACCAACTCACTGGATTCAAAACAAAGGGTTGCAAAAACATCACCAAATATTATTGCTAGTTCCTTACATTCCCAAGTGTACTTCCTTGATGCAGTTTATTAACCACTGTTAATTGCCATTTATTATTGGTATCTAACAAGACAACGAAGCACTCCTACAGACAAATCCAAGTTACTGTTTGTTATTATCTCATTCTTCTCCTTAACAACATGTTAATGCTAGCCAGCACCATAAGCAAATGAACTAACTTCTGTGACTCAGAGTAAGTAAAAAACTGGTAAATGTACCCATTTGCTTTTTATAGAAAGTACTATACTGAGCCTGTTTTAAAGTCTCTGTCTTCTGCTAAGCCACTGCCATGAAAATTTCACTGGTGTAAATATGTTTCCAGGCTAAAAAAATATCCAGTGATTTTATCTAGGAAGTCTTTGCTAGGGATTAGATTTTTTTCCTCTGGTATCTGTTTGTCTGTGTCACAAAGTAATGTCAGGTATTTATTCAAGGTCAAATTCAACTCCATTTATGTTAAAAATCTATGTTTTTGGCTTCATATTTTGAGTCCTAACTGCTGACCTAAGTAGCGTCTTTTGCTGTTTTTTGAGATATGATTAAAACTGTTTTCCATTGTTCATGCTGAAACCTGCATCTATGCTTTCAAAAAAACCCAAGCTACAGCAATCCAGAAATTAGACTTCAAAGATTAGAGAAAATATGAAAAATAACATTTCCAAAGGAGTGAAAGGGCTAAGGTCTTTTGCTGACACTCACAGGAGTCTTCACAGGAGACACTTGCCCTCCTTCATGAACTGCTGCAGAGAGCTCTCTCCTGGACACTATATCCAACCAAATTGTAATGTGTGTTCTCTCTCATCCTGATGAGTGATTCTGTTGATGCACCACCAGGATGACAGGATGTCACAAGAAGAACTATGACAGAAGCTGGAGCAAAAATACCTTCTTTATGCTGAACATCAAATTCTAAAGTATGGTTGATTAGCCATAATACTGGTGATTCTGAAATCTCTCCTGTCTTCTTGTCAGCTGCGTCTGAGTTTCCAGTCTTCTAGTGCTGCATAGTGGTAGCACCTTCTTTATTTTGTCTTTTAATTTCTTCTCTCCTCTCTCAGTTTCCTTCATTTACTATTTCTCTAATGCATATTTGTACCATTTGTATTGAGTATTAGTGCTCAGGTGCTGTCAGGGGGTGGGGTATGCTGCAGGGGTGGCATCTGTGAGGGGAGACCAGGGCTGCCCTGTGCCAGACACTTCAAGTTCCAAGGGACCTATCTCAAGACAAGCTAAGTGCCTCAAAAAGCTGTGACAACCTATCTAAGAAAGGGCAGAGACTTTGCTCCCCACTCAGGGCTTTTTTCATGTTCAGTAGCAAATTTGAGGAATTTCCAATTTCATTTCCCACATACAAAGAGTACTATTGACTGCCTGACAACAAGCTATATAAGAATCCCACAGTTCTTCATCAAGCTTTGAAAAACACCCATGCACATTTAGAAGAGATTCTGCAAATCACTCCTTCATGATACATTTTTCTCATTTGAAAGACAACATGCATTGTACAACTACTTCAAAGATGTGTTACTTTTTCCTAAAACCATCAACATAAAAGGAATAAAAAGCGATTCATGTTTTTAACATGTAACTGTGAAGATTTGTTGTTTGGGTCTTTTTGTATTGTATATTGAAATTTTGCTAGATGTACTGCATATTAAAAGGCAAATGTGGAAAAAAAAAAAAGCACATTACTGTGAACTTACGTTACCTCTTCCTAAACAAAATGTAACAAAACATTGAGCCAAGTACTTCATGCAGTTTGGTCATTTGCTGTGCAGAAATGTTTCTGGACATCTATTTGGTTAACTATTAGTACACCCAAATCCTCTGTGTCTTTCCTTGAATAGAGTGTATATGACACAGACACACACACACACAGAAAACCACCTCTTAAAAATGGGTATCAGGCTAAAAAAAACAAATCCAACCAACCAAACACAAAAACCCTCCAAGAGGCTATTAATATTTTTTGATGACTACTTTTAAAAGGAAACAGTCTTGGTATAAGTAAGAGAAAACTGCCAGGGAAATTAACTCTTTAAATTAATGTAGTGACTGCAGCCTACTTGCAGAGGCATCCACACCATGGCTATAGCTCTCTTTAGGCAGGCATATCTTGATTTAAATCCTGGCCTTTTCCTGTTTCTGCTCAGCTAAGTGTAGTAACAAACTCATTTGCACTGCGAAGGGCAGATGATTGCTATTGCCCTTTCCAGTGCAAATGAAAACAGTTTTAAAAGAAATATTTTCTCTACATCTCAAGCTAATATTTAAACTACTGCATACGAACAAACTCATTCTAAAATAAACATCTCTCAAGACTGCTCTTAATATTTGGTATTCTATGGAAGTAATTAAGAACACTTTGATGTACATTTGGTTAATATTTAATTTTGAAATAGTATATCCTCATTCTGTTACAGCTCTGTTCTCATTAGCCAATGAGTCTTTCATTATATCATTTACTTTAGTTCTTTCAGTCTTATTTAAGTAAGTATTTCATAATTTCTTCATGACCAAATTCTGTGTGAGGGTTTTAAAAAATTGTTGTTGCATATCCATCTGTTCTTCCTATGTAGACAGCAGCAATGGCATTTATCCATTTATTTTCTTTGTATACATTAACCTTTCAAAACTGCCCTGAAGCAATAAAAACCTGTAAGTAGCTACAGAATGCTTTCAGTTCAAAGAAAAAATGCTATGCAGAGTACTTTTAAAATGTACCAGAGTCTTTGGTTATCACTAGTAGCTGGATGACACTAGATCTTATAACATAAATTAAAGTCAACATCCGAGACCTCTAACCACACAGTGGGTTGATCTGGGCTTTGTGTGGGAGAGTATCACATACTATATCACTAACAGACACTTCCAAGAGCACTTGTCCTTTCCTGGGAAATCTTTCATGTCAGAACTTGTCCAGCGTACTTATTTAGATTGTGAGTCTGACAACGACAGACCTTGCTCTTTGGTGCATCTAGAAATGATATTGGACAGTGCAACTGCTCTTCTGGTGTGTCCCAGAAGAGATTAATGTGAAAACTGGGGTATGAGAATGATGCCATCGATCCTTGATCTTTCTTCACTGCTCATTCCATTAAAAAAGACAACAAGTAAAAAAAACCCAAACCAACAAAAAACCCTAACAACCCACAAAAAGAACTAATTCCCTTTGGGTGGATTTCTGTATTCCCTACTGAACTCAGTATTTAAATTCACTCTGATTTTGTCCAAATAATTAAAATGACTCAGGCTCTACAAAGCATTCCCACATGATGATGATCCAATATGAAAAAAACAAACAGACAGCAATAAAATAGGCACAATAAAGACCTCTAAAGACATCACATCTAGGCTTGCAGCCAGGAACCTCTTGGAATGTTCACATTCCCTTTAATGCTCTGTAGGTAACAGCACATGCACATGAAGTACTGCACAAAATCCTTCATCCACAGGATGAACATTAGGGCTTTATAGAGCAGCTAAATGTTTATTTTCCCAGTAGTGGTTGCACTTTGAGCTTTACAAAACCACCTGCAAATTTTCTTGAACCCAGTTCTGTTGCCTGTAGCCATAGAAAGTTTACATACAAGTCAATGAATTTAATGAAAAAAAAATTGTGATTTCTGATTGCTAAAAAACAAACAAAAAAATCTCCCCAAAAGACAAAACTACTTTTCTTTATTAAAACTGATAAACTTACTGCTGGCAATGAGGAAGAAGTATTCTGCTGAGGTATGTATTTGAACTGCAAATATTCTAACAATGATGACTCAAATGGAAAAAAAGTATGACAAGCTTTCATTAGTCTATGTACCTGACTATGTAATATAAAAAAAGAAAAGGGATTCTTGATATATCCATCTTAAAGAACAGGTGAGTATATAGTAGTGGTTTAACAACAAAAAAGGGTGAAAATATTCAATAAGTAATTGTGTAACATGATGAGGTGAAGATGTCTGCTTTGCAGTAGCTCTCCTTGTCACTTTGCAAATAATAGTGTAAAACCAAGTTGGAATAAAGATTGGCTTTCTAAGAAGTTGCATGTATACAAGCTGTGTCAACGCATGAAGATGATTCTTGGAAGTATCATGTGATATATGATGAAGGTTCAAATGAGTTAAATCTCCTTTTTTGTTGACCAACACCTACTTCTTGCTACTTCTCTTATGCTAACACCTTCCCCTCTTGACACACTCTGTGGGAAACTAAACAATCAACACTTTCCCATGACATTTTCCTAGCCTAAATCTGACAAACACGAGCCCCTATTTCGTTTGAAAGCTCTATAATATTAATTTTACAACTCCCTTCTTTCTCCAAGTCCTCACTGATAATATGTGTCATACTTTGCACCTTTTTCCCATCATTTCCCAGTCTCTTAAGGTTTCACTCAAAAAACCCAAAACAAACCAACAACCAACAAAGAAAATCAAAACCAAGGACATTGGACAACAATGCTGCACAGTGTTCCCTAGCATTATGCCCTATTGTCTTATCAACAACAGCACACACCTTAGAACAGAAATCTCCTTCCTGAAGCAGATCTAGGATCATAGAATGGTAAAGTTGGAAGGAGACCTCAAGGATCACCTAGTTCCAACTCCCTGCCATAGGCAGGGACACCTCCCACTAGCACAGGTTACTCAAGGCCTCGTTCAACCTGGCCTTGAACACCTCCAGGGTGTTCAACCTCCCTGGGCAACCTGTTCAGGATCATAAAGAAAATCTAAGGATTATTTTTCCACAGTTGTTTGGAATTGATTTTTGCTATCCATCTTAAGTCTGACAAGAGACTAAGAAATATTTGGGTTTATGTATCTACATTTTTTTCTGTAACCCCCCCCCCCCCATCCCTGAATGATACTCTATTTCTCATGAGTGAGACTGTTGACTCCACATTTGCAAAGAATAGACAGACAAATATGTGAAAATGATCCAGGACAGACTTTGTCCAAGCAAAACAGACCAAGCATTCTAACAAAATCGTTGTAATTGTGTTTTCTCTACTGGTCTGCCCTTAATCACTTTATCACTTGTAATATGATGTTTCACCATTTGCCTGAGGGGAGAGCAGACTCTTTTTAACTACTACTACAAATATGTTTGAGTCATCAGTCTTTCTATGCTGAGATAGGCACTCCCTCAACATCAAAAAGGCCAGAGGAGTGCAATCTCAGCTCCCTTTCCTTTTTTTTAATCTCCAAAACTTAAGGAGTAAATCAGCATGGAATGGGGGCTCTGGGCCGGCCAATTCAACAGAAGGTATGATCTGCTTCATCAAAATTTCTAGATGCAGAAAGAGAAAACACTGAAGGAGGTCAAATGAAATATTTAGTTAAGCCAAGGCCATAAATAATGGTTTCTACTTTCTTAACCCAGATAGACATCATTGGCAAACCAAGAAGATTGGAAAACTACAGAGCTCAGAAGGATTCATTTAGTAAAAAAATGTTAATCTGCATGAATAAGCCTATAGCTTGTGAACTATGGCATGGCTAAGAGCTCATTTAGCATAATTTCCAGTTTCAGGAAGCATCTAAGTCTAGTCAAATCAGTAATTAAAATAATTCCTGTCTCATTTTTATTTACAGGCTGGACTGTTTAGTAATACAGGGTTTTTTCTGTAGAAAAATACTAATTCAGAAGAACAAATGAGATTACTTTTCTTCACATGCTTGCCAAACTTTTGCATTCTGGACCTTCAACCCCTTGGGGAAAAAATAATAATAATTAAAATAAAAATTAAAAATATAAAAACACTTCTGGAATATAAAACTTCAGCTATAAATGAAGATTAACCAAATATTTTCAAGCCGAATCAATATCACTGCTTCAAAAGCTTATATTAAAAGCTATTTCAATTGTTTCTCAAAATGTTTACTAAAATTCTTTGAAAGGCCATGATTTTGTGTAAGAAATTTTAATTAAGTCTTGTGCTTGAAGTGTTTCCTTAATTACTCCCTTTGGTTCCATTAGGATGTAGCCCCAATTAAAATAAATGTATTGTTAATATTACAAGATAACGCTTGCCAGTGGTACAAAATTGAAGATATGCCTCCATGTAATTTTAGATTATTCCTTGCTGTGAATTTTTGCAATTATTTTTGTCAATAATGCTTTTTTCTGGTCTCCTGCCAATGGAATATTTTTAATCAGTTCTCTCAAACACCAAGTCTCTTAAAACTGACAAGGTCTACAAAATTAAATACCTTTCGCACTCTAGCGTTCAGTTAAAGCTTTTTGTTAGTCTTTTTTTGTTGTACTAAAGTAACAACAGAAAAACTACTGCGGGTACAGGATTCTCTCAGTGTAGCTGTGAGGGGAAAAAAATGAAGAAAAAAAAGGAAAGTTGATCTTTCAATTTTAGTTCACATTATCAGTCGCTATGCAAATGATTTTTTCCACTGAGGCCCTATGTGTGCATACTTTCCCCACTGAGATTTTCTGTCTAAGCATGAGTTATTCCTAAGTAAATCTACCAGTCTTTCATGTATGTCTCTTCATCTGGATTTTTAATGTACTTCACTTATTCAGTAGTGTTATGCAGAACCGTAATTGTTCTGTATTTCTTGCACTTGGTAATACGTGATTGAAACTAAAATTAAGTTAATGATCAACTAAGGTTTCAAAACAACCATTTCAGATATGGGGAGAAAAAAAGTTCTATTCAATGACTAAGAAAAACACTAATTCTAAACACACAGGGAATGTGATACAGTCATGCTATAATTTGCTGAAGGATCCTGTAGAATCTTGTTTATTTTAGATAAAGTCATAGTTCTACTTTTTATTCATTACTGTTAAAAATACTTCCCTAAAAATACATATTTAACCCATTTCATCCTTTCACATAAAGAAAGTAACAGAGATCTTCAGATTCCAACAAGTTCCTTTCTACTGAGGAAAAAAATAAAAAAAGGCAAGCTTCTAAATAGTGATTAATTCTTGGAATTTTGGCCTATGACTTACAAATACCTCATCTCACATGTTTCAGTATTTATTAGATTAAAATGAAATCAGAAGTAAGAATTTGTTAAGTCATGTTTAACTGTCTGAACCTTTACAAATGTTGTCCTAAATCCTAGCATGATATTTGTATATGAGTTCACAGAAGTATGTGAGTATTTCTGTTAGATTGTCCACCCTACTGCACAAACTCCTGAAGAGCCTGAAGTAGCTCTTTTTAATCTGAGGACGCTCTGAGGTAGAGTATGCACCTTGTGGGTATTAATGTCTCATCAGGGTAAGCACCTCACAGAGACAAGATTAGGTCAGCCTTTGAATAAAGTATTTTAGCCCAGATCCTGACCCTACAAAGAAGGCTGATTTCCCTTTAACGCTGAAGACGGGAAGGAGACAACAAAGCATCTGTCTCACACAGCTGGAAGGAGTGGACATTTGCTTCTGTTGCTAATGCTTTGTGAGCAGCAGCTGCACAACCCAGTCTCCTCTGGGTGGTCTCCTCTGTGCTGAATATCGAAGTCACAAAACAGTCTCCTCAGAAATCCCACTATCTACTGCCTGTGAGGGCCACATCCCAAAAGAGGTAACTAATCAAATGCTTCTGGGAGCTGAGTGGGAGAAAGTCAAATTTTAGTGGAAACACAGAGACAAAATGTGTGAGATGGGAAGGCACCTCTGGAAATTCAACCCCTTTCTTTTCTCAAAGCAGTCAACTATAGCTGACTGGGTCTATGTCCGGTTGGGTTTTCAGTATGTCCGAAAATGGAGACTTCACAATCCTTCTGGACAATCTCTTCTAGTGTTTAATCTGCAAAGATTTACAATGAAAAGGCTTTTACTTATCTTTAAATTTATTTTAAACAAAGTATTCTGCCTTGTTTTTTCTCTTAGGAAAAGAAGATTCAGAAGGATAATAGTCTGTAAGGTCAAGGTGATGTCTTGGCACAGCTGTTAAATCTACATCTTATCCCTGGCCTGTGTTGTAATGCACATCATCCAAACTTAAAGTACAGAGGTAGTCAAGCATCAGGTACCATTGCATCATGCAAAAAGTGGTATCAGGAGAAATACTAATATGTGTTTTGCACATGAGGGTTTATTTAGGTCAACATGGTGTGAGAAATTACACAGTAATAAGATGGTAGTCACTTGCATTAGACAAAAATCTTTTGCAGCACATTCTCAAGGCAACCACAGTCAAAGATGTCAGTGTCTAAGGGATAGCTGCTCCTCAGAAAATCTAAACCATATGTTTAGTGGAACTGTTTGGCCTCAGAGGACAAACTATCTAATAGAAAGCAAAGCACATGATGGACATGCAAGGACTTCAGTATCATCTGCTCTGCTACAGATCAAATCCTTTTGCACCACATTGTTTGCTGATGAAGACATAGCCTTTTGGGAAAAAAACAACAGCACTCTTTCTTCTGACAAATCTAAAGCCCTACTGAAGATACTGAGTCATGTATCCTGCTAAGGTTGCACTTTTTAATGGGCTAGTGCATGAATGATCCAAATTTTATTAGCCAGATAGTATAGATTTCTAATCATTTCAAGTTGCTTACAAGCTTTACTAACATGCACATCCACTGCATTGATGAATTTGTAAATCAAGCACTAATTATGTAGTTACAATTTTGTAGATCTTTCAGTGCATAATATTTCTAAGGGTACAAATCTACCTGCAGGCTAGTAGGTGTTAGTAAGCACAGCAATGGCTGGGTTGCCATCATTCAAATAGATATAAAGCTATGTAATAAAGTCCAAGACAATTTTTAAAAGGTGAAAAGGTTGAAGGATTTTTAAATTAGCTCTTCTGGTACAATTATTATCCAGCTGATTACCTTCTTGTCTAAATTTCTCTGCAGCTGGGAGGAATATGCTTCCTACTTTCCAAACAGTGACAAACAGACTGTGCTTTACATTGTAAACCTTAGCTAAAAACTCTTCCCTAGCTTAGAAGGTTTAGGTAACATTTGGAAAATATTTTTATATCTGTCAGTGAAAGTATTCATTTATCAAAAATATACAAGCTATGAAGTTTTAGAATTTCAACATGTCCCTGTTTGTTTTTTTTTTTCCTTTCTTGACATTCTATGGTTTGGCTTTGTGTCACAAAATATCCATCCTGTACGTTTCCGATGGGCTTGATCTACTGTGATACACTGAAGTCCCCACTGAGTTTTTGTTGCATTTCTCTATTCTTTTCAATGTATAACCTGAATTGCATGAACTAAAGCAACTCTCCTCCTTGATGTGTTAAAAAATGGCAAATTTCACCAGACTGATCTTCCTAACGGGAAAGTGAAGGGAGTCCACTTTCTGCAGGCTCAGCTGCTTCTGTTCCCAGCCTTTTACAGTTGAGACACTAAGTGGTTTTCCCTCTCAGATCCCAAGGTGTCTACTTCTACAGCACCCTCTGCTAAAATTTCCCAGGCTTCAACTGGTAGCTCAGATGTCCACAGTATCACACGACAAAAACTAGTTACACAGACCAGGAGAGCTTTGAAAAGTTTGCTTTCAAACAGGGTGGAGTCAAGTCTCATATTGTACCTGTTTCTCCATCTCCACTTGTTATTATTAGTATTTTCCCTCTGTTTCAGAGATGTTTTTATTAGACCTACCAGTTATGATTAAATAGCCAATGCCAAAATACTTAAAAAAAAAATCTCATATGTTTGCCACCTATCAAGAAACAGTGTGGTGTATTTTTTTTCTTTTGTGCTTAACAGCATACTCTATGTAAATACACAATTCTGAATGGGATATGAAATGGCATCTACAAAGTTACATACCAAAGCAACTACACTCTAAACTAATGCCAGGGGGTAATGACAGCCTAATTGCTCTGGCTTGTTTGGCATGTCATAAATGTTTTTACAATGGTTCTTAGCAGATGAAGGGTCAGAAAACAAATTTCTGCAGTTGTAGAGCAATTACTGCAAAATAGCAAAATACAGCCTGTTAAACCCTTCCTAAAATCAGTTCTGTATTCTATCATTTGTAATATTAACATTTCAGAAGACATTTTTCTGAGCTGTAAATGTTATGTCTGATAGACAAGCTTCTTTCTCTCATACTTAATGTTGCACATCAACAAATGGCATAGGAGAGTGGTTAGAAATGCTGTTCTTCAAGGAGTGAGTTCAGTTTTCCAAAATTAATACAAAAGTCATTATAGATTATATAAGAACTAATTTTTGTTTGTTTGTTTGTTGGTAGTTGATTGGGGTTTTTTGGGGTTTTTTGTTTGTTCTGTTGGTTTTTTGTTGTGGTTTTTTTTTATTTGCCTTTTTTGTGTGTGGGGTTTTTTTTTGATTGATTGGTTGGTTGGTTTGGAAGTGCCCTTTTTTTTTTAATTTTTTTTTTATTTTAAAAGATTTGGCATAAAACAAAGGACCAGTACAACCTCTGCAAGATGTTCTGTGAAGCAAAAACCTGTGTCACATAAAGAACAGTGACCTGTCTCTCCAAATTGCTGATTACAGAGGACAAGTTTTGCAAATTTAGTGTGTACTTTTCTAGATGCAATCTGTTCAAAAAAATTAGGATTTTGTTACAATCTGTGAAACTGAAAAGGACATAAAGAAAATGGATATTAACAGGACTACACAGATTGTTGAAGCAGAGCTAGAAGTAATTTTGTTGCCAAGAAACAATCAGCATGTAGAGTTAAACACAAGCTGTACGTGCCTCAAAAATAACAGAAGCAGCAACCAGTATTACTTGAGCTGCATCCTTTGACAGGTAACACATCCTATGCAACCACTGTCTTTGAACATTCTTTTAAACTATGTAAAAGATGCAGGTGTTACCATAAGTACCTTTACTGATAAGGCATTCCAGATTATCTTCAAAATTCTTTTGCTACTGAAGACTGGAAAAGCACAGAACGGAGGAAACAAAAAGTGGACATAGGTGCTGTAAAATTTGTTACTGAGTAGACCTTTTCTGGTGACCTTTAACAATGAGGTTCTTTTTCATGGAAGAGTAGCTCTTGAGGTGCTCTGTGGAGACTTGTAAAGAGAAGACAGTATTGCTATATATGATGGCTGAGAGGTTCTTCCATTAAAGGCAGGGTCATGCCATTATGCATAACTTTCTCAGAAAAGGAAGACTAATTTGTTTTTCTCCATTTTCAGCCATTTTCTGTGTCCCAGGGGAGTTCTAACTAAACAGAGGGAGAAAATAACTGGAGAAAAGATTGGAAATGAGAGTGACAGCTAAATTCTAATTACATTCAGCATAAATACAGAAGCTATCTGGAATCTGAAGATAAAAACTTGGCACTCATGAATTTTGACATCAAAATTCTTCTGTCCTGATGGTTGCTTGTACCAGTTCAAGCATGTAGCAAATAATAATGCTAATTAGAAAACTACATTCAACTAAGACAAACTCCACACACTTTAAAGTACCAGCTGATGATAACTGAAACCAATAGTCACAATGAATTGATTTTAACTAGTGTATGTCTTCTATAGCATACCGTGTTCCCAAGCCTTACAGCCTGCAGGGGCATTTTAAAGAATTCAGGAAGAAGTCCTTTAGGGACAATACATTTATATGCCACTAATCCATGTATATTTCATGAAAAATAGCTTTGCATTCTTTAAAATCCAGTAATTTCTACCAAAACAAATTCTAATTCAGTGATCTTTGGGCAATCTTTAACAAGCTGATAGCTTTACTTCTCTGTTAACTGTTCATGTTAGATGAACAGTTCCTCCTTATTTAATTTCTATAACCCTACAATTTTTATCAAGTGTTGCTAGGTTTGTTACTTTGTCAAAGTGACAGCAAAATAATAAAAAGGGATAAATAAGTGTAAATTCCATTCTCCCTTTAAGTTTACTGTTATTAAGTTTTACTCTGGATATATCCATTTGAGAATGATAGATATTCTACAAACAACAGGCAAAGCTCATCAATTTGACTAAACACAGAAACTGTTTCTAATATTCTGATACTCTTAGCATACCCTAATAGCTCAACAGCCAAGAGAAAATAATATTCCTGAAATTAATATTGTTTGCCATCTACTATGAAAATCCACTGTGTATCTCAAACTGTTACCATTCATGTTTCAGTTTTATTTTAAATTAGAATTTGATTATTCAAAAGAGCTCACATTCTTCAAAGCTGTGGCCATGTTCCCAAGCAATTTCAAGGATTATTTAAACGAATTGAACTCCTGAGCTTGAGACTTGCCCATGAGATAAAAAAGCAGCTATTTTCAATTTGGAATTGGTAGATGGCATACATGCCATTTAGAAGGCAGTAAAGTCTACCACTACACAAGCATTACAGATGAAGAAAGAAAAGGATATAATTTGATTAGCCTCCAACATTATTAATGTAACTCATCTGGGAAGTATCCAGAAATAATTATTCCAATGAAGGTTATAATTCATCTTTAATTGTTTCCACCTGGTACAGCACTGCCATCAGTCCCCTCTTCTTCTCCACCTTTCTGTACCTGGCTCTCAGCCCATCTCTCATGATTTCCCAGTCTATTCTTGTACTACATGGAATATTGTATTGGAAGGCAAGGGCAAAGAGTTTCAGGATCATTTGTTGTGTCAGACCACAGGACCTCCAGCTTTGCTTCTTCCATTTCTGGATGCCTTGTCTGTACTCAGTCCCTATTCCTCTTTATACCTTCTGAGAGTTAATTCCTGCCCTGGTCCTGCTACAGTCTTACACATCGAGGCTTTTTCTTATAACCTGCACTCCCAAGATTCTGCAAAGCAATCTAATTCATTCTTTTTAATTCATTCTCCTTTCTAATTCATTCTCCACTTGTCTGCACTTTTCATACTCCTGCCCACACACCAAAACACCCTCCTTTGGGGGGAAAAAAAAAAAAAAGGTCTCAAACAGGTAATGAAGCTCCTTTAGCAGGCAAAACTCTTAACTGGCTAATTAATGTACAAACTACAAATTTAAGGCCTACTAACTCAAGCATTCAAAGTCACTCAAACTAGATGGCAAGTATATTTGTACACTTAAACTCCACTGCTTAGCACACTAACCCAGGTCATGCCTTGCCATGCTCCCAAGTACCCTGAGGAGGAAAGGGAAACTGTGTGACCCTTAAAAGAAATAATCTGGACAAAGATAATGTCTTTCTTCCCTTCCCAACACATTGCTTTTATGATTGCAGCAACTTCATTCTGGAGGGTCATAATCTAAATGTGAAATCTGTAAACATTCTGCTGCTCCTGATCATTTTTCTCTGTTTCTTCATTAGGGTGTGGACTGCAAATGAAGATTTGTAGAATCTGTAGAACTGTGTAGAACTGTAGAATTTNCATTTTGAAATGTAAACACAGTTTATACAGTAGTAAGCATACAAACTATAGTAAATATGTAGTGCTACAGCAGTAAGAAGTAAATAGTTTTTGAGAAAATTTAATTCATATTTTCAAGCAAAATATGTAAGAGTAATTAGTAATGGTGGTAAATTTATTTATCCCAGAACATAGACTTGGCTAGACAGGAAATTTTGTATTACTGGGGTAGCATTTCACTATTTATTGATTTACGTCTAAAATAAATGAGAATATGTTCTATTGCTGTTGAGGTGGATGACATGAGATTGAAGTAGGTATTTTCATATCCTGTTTAATGTCAAGTTAGAAAATTAGATTCTTCCTTAACCTTTGAGTTTTAATCATAAAAAGACTGATGGTTCAGGACCTCCCAGTGTTTGAGATATACCACCTATTCAAATGGAAAGGGCTGACAGCCCCAGGGCTGGCAAAATCCCTAGCTGTTTATGGGGAAAATATTTCCTGCCCATTGGGTTGTGAAGGTAGCTCAATAATTTTGAATGAATTCATGTAAAGCCATTTGTACAGGTTTTTTCAGGTATGCTGAAGAAAGTGAAAGCCTGAGTAGCATTGCTAATAAGATTTATCTGGAGTGATAGATTACGTAAAAAGAAAACATACAAGGGAGAAATAAGTCCTAATGGAAAGGACAACAAAATCCATTGAACTCAGGGCTTCATGTTTTGGGACAAATTCATCATGCTTCACTTGTACTTAGACTATTGCTGAAAGGAAAACTGTTACCTATTCATGTGAAAGGTTGGGTTTTTTTCTACCTATAATGTCAAAGTTTGCATTGTATACAATGTATTTATAAAACAAACATCCTACGCTGCCTGTTTCGTAGGCAGATTTGACACATCAGTAGTTCAAAATAACAGATTACCCTGTTGCTTGTTTCTGCAACATTCACACAGCACTACCTCTCAGCAAATTAGTTTAAAGTTTAAGAGGCTGAATAATAACAATTCTGTAATTATTCTTCAATGTGCAATGCCTTCTGGAAATCATACTGCAGATCATCCCCCTAAGAGAGCTTGGATGTCCATGAGTCTTAAAAGAGTGAGTCTCTTATCAAAAGACTACTTTTCAGTTAGTTTTGGTTATTTTGATTTATTGCCTGTACCACATTGTCAGCTCTGAGCAAGAGGATGAATGGAAATAAACAATTATACATTTGCAATAAGATTTTTGTGGTGAAGACCTTTACTTAGGCATGGTGGTTTCAATGCAACCACAACACAATGACAAATTTCCTTTGTGAATGACACATCTAATTGTAAAGTTAAAATTATAGCTCTGTGTAAAAAAAAAAAAAAAAAAACACCACCACCAAAAACCCAAACAACAAACCACCACAAAACATTGAAGAAACAATTACTGTATGTTTGGATGTGGCTGTACTCCAAACAAAATCATTCTTGTTATTCACGAGCTGATTTACACTTTTTATCTCTCCATAACATGCAGCATTTATTTACTCTCACATTTTGAGGCACTACAGTTTCTGCTGACATGGGTATTTTCCCAAAATAGAACATTACAGCAGTCCTCTGCTAGACACTTAAGCTATGGGTATGTTTATTTTTTAATTTCTTTCTTGAACTTTCTAACTGTGAGCAAGCTGGGAAAGTGGAGTCATGATGAATGAGAGTTTGCTTTGAAGAAAAAAAAAAAAAAGGAGAAATGTAGACATTTGATGTAACACTGAAAAATTCACAGTCTCCTACCTTGAAAACAAACATTTCCCGGCGAAGAATAGCCAGAGTGTTGAAGTTCCCATCGCAGATGTTAGGCTTGGCTCCAGGATAGGAAGGTTTGTCACCAGTGGGTGGCCGGGGAGGTTTAGGTTGCCTGTCATTCTTCCGTGGGTCTGCTGGAGGAATTGAACGGTGTGGGGGCACTGTTGGCAGAGGTCTTGTTGGTGGTGGGATCCTGTCAGGTGGACCTTTAAAAATATAGCAGCAGGATGTAATTTAAATGCTCACTGGTGGCACTCAAAAAAGGGCTAAACAACAAAAACCTGCTGTAAGCAGTGCAAATCCTGCAGTGGACAGGGAATGGAAAAAGTGACCTAACATACCTTTCCTGTGTTGTTAAAGGGTATAATGAATGACTATCATAAAACCCAGGCACAAATTAAGAAGCTAATTAATTTTAACTATCCATAATCTTCCTTCATTATTGAAACACAATTCCAATAAAACCTGCAAGGGATATGTAGTCCACCATCATTTCAGATAAGAATTCACAGCACGTACTTTATCAATTGAGAAAGAACTCTTTAAACAGAATCATTGTCTATTGTATAAAACAAAGGAAAGTAAAAACCCCTACTCCCAATAAGATCATCAGCAATCAGTGGATTTTCAACTCATAATATCAGCTTCCACTCGTCAATTTACATGTGCATATATATAGAATACCTGTTATTTCCTATTGACCCAATTTATAGGTCAAGTGACAGGACATAATAAGCTTTCCCCAGTGCCCCTGGACATGTATAGAAGCTGGATCCTAGGCATCCATACAAACAAAAACTATAATTTACATGTTCTATCCAATATTCTGAAGTTAATTACTTCTTAATTTTTATTTTTCTGGAGAGTCTTACAAAGCTAGGTAGCTGGAAATTAAAGGAATTGTTCTGAGGCTAAACTGATTAAAAAGAACTACAGTGAAAACCTAAAACTCTGTACAGTGGTTTAACAACATTTTTCTTCTTTGAAATTCATTTTCTGTCATAACATACAGAGTTTGCTGACAGGTGAAATAACTATCCCACTCATAATTTCTCTAGCTGAAAGTTAAAAGGCCATCCTAGACAGACGCTTTTCATAATCCTAATGGCATACTGAATAACTTGCAATAGGTGTACTGAAAATGTCTCTTTCTACAAGTCTTACCACATTTAAGCATTTTCCATGTACAAAAAGATAAGTTTCACCTGAATCAGTAAGATTTCTGGAAACAAAATGAAAACTTTAATTTTACTCATTTTGTTTAGGCCTCTCTCTGTATCATTTAAATACGTAAGACATTTTGACTTTAAAATATAAACATCATTTGCATGACCAGCTTCAGAAAGACTTTAGAATAGTAAGGCAATCCTAAAGATGCATAAGTGGCATTTAAACTTCTGATTATTTAAAAAAAAAAAAAAAAAGTAATTATACTTTTTAAGGAACAAGATGGACCATGTAAGGAAATATTAAACTCGCCAAATGGTTGTCATACAATTTAATAAGGCATTTAGTTAATTCACAATTTTAAAGCTTGTGACATTTATAATTTACAGTTAATAATGCTGTTTCAAGGAATACCGCAGACCAAAGTAATTATTTTAATAGGTGTGACATTTTTATTGAGGCATATGATTCCAGATCACCTCTCGATTTTAAAGGCAGCAAAGGAATCAGTTTGTAGTAGTTCACGTTGGAAAGTTTTTAACCTCAAACCAAAGTTTTCATATGCCATTTGGTGGTGATGTCAGATATTACTTCCCAGGGGTAACACATTTCTCCTACTAATGTATAGCCCACAGCTGTTAAAGCTTAGCAGTTGGTTTTCAGAAAAATATTCTTGTCTAGCCCTTAAGTCTAGACTACCAACTTATGAGGTCATGAGAAACAACCTTCCTTCCTTCCAGCTAATCACACAGTGAAAAAGAAACACAACCAAACAAAACTTGACCAGCCAATCATCTTGAAAATGTTTATGCTTTAAGAAAATATGTACCAGTAACTGTTAATTTAATCAGTATTTGTTAATTGTTAAATTAATTTGTTAATTTGTTAATTGTTAAATTACTGATCTATTGTTAAAGCTTCTTGACATATTGTTAAAGCTTCTTAATATATTGTTATAGATATATTGTTAAAGCTTCTTAATATATTGTTATAGATATATTGTTAAAGCTTCTTAATACAAAATGCCATGGCATCTGCAGAGTTCTAGTAAGCAGCACAATTGTTCTGTGTGATTGTTGTTCTTTCCAGTAGCAAAGATCAATGAAGAGTAGTCCTGATAATATTCAATATAAACCTGACAAACCTTTAAACCGAAAATATTTGAGAGCACAAAATTGAATTCAATACAGAATTATCTTGGGAACATTAAGCAAGTTAATTCCTAATTATATATACTGGATACTGCCCTGGTGGGCCCAGCCCTAAGCAGTGACAAATATATATAGCAATAACATACAGACACCACAGAGTTTTCACTGTAGGTGAGAAAAGTAAAAAATATTTTTATGGAAAACATGGACTATTTAACAGACACCAACAGAATAAAAGTCTTTAAAACCAAATACAAACCTACATATTTGGAAGTGTAAAGAAAAGCAGCACAGGAATGAGTGGTGCATTCAACCCATAATCAGAATATTCTTTTGTTATTATTTTGATTTTTTGAATTTTCAGTTACTTTGTTAATGAAATTGAATTCAGTAGGTGCAGAACTTATTTACATCACACGTGTCTTTTATGTCAGGCCACAAAAATCCTAAATAAATATATTTTAAAGAAGTGGACCTTTTCCCAGGTAGCTCAAAACCTTCAGCAAGTAGTAACTTTCTTTAGAGACCAGTTTGTAATATTTATCACAAAAAGGTTTTTTTTTGGGGGGGGGACCACAAATTCTGTACACATAGGCAACTGATAACTGAGAAACCATCAATTCATGCAGATGCAAGACCTTGGACTACTGTGGAAATAAGCTCATTACAGTCAAAGCCTGAATTTCTCAGTATTTTCATAATTTGGGATGCTTTTCCAGAGATTTTCTTTATGGCTTTTAAAAACATTTAGAATTAGAATTCTAGTCAAGTACAGATTCGAATACAAGTTCAAAGAGTGAGAAACAAAGTAAAGGAGTTTAATCAGAACCTTTGGCCTGTTCACAAGAAGGCCTGTGGCATAACAACTGGCAGAGTCCATATTAATAAATCCTTTTGGAAAAGCAGTCTGACACCTAAAATATACTGTAAAGCAAAAAAAATGAATCTTGCTTACTTAAAGTATAACATACCATATATCTTCTGGATGCCCTGTAAATCATCGTTAGGCAGTTTGAAGTTGTCAGTTTCCATATACTGGTAAAATGGAGCCATGATGGCAGTGGGGTCATTAGAGTGCTCCAAACCCAGAGCATGTCCCAGTTCATGCACTGCAACTAGAAACAGATCATTTCCTATGAAGAGAGGAAAGGGGGGAAAAAAAAGAAAAAAAGAAAAAAAAGACCTTTGAAACCAGAAGCATAATAACAGAAATAGCACAAGTGGAGGACTCAGCACGTGATAAACATTTCCACTGAACTTGATTTTTGCAAGGTAAAGCTTAATAGCAAATCAAAAGCACAGCATGGTAGCAAAAGCAGCCTTCCCCTTTTTTTAAAAGCAGAAATAATTATCGTTACATATAATACACAATACTCTTACAGGCACAATAAATGTAATCTTTCACAGCTGAGGCACACGGTTAGTGTCGTGTTCAAGTGTCATACCTCATGCCTAGGCTTTTGTGCAATTTCTGACTTGAAGTGCAGTGAACCTGACTAAAAATACTCGCATTGAAGCATTGTTCCAAAAGGAAAAACATCCTTGGTCTGTGTGGTAAACTTGACAAACCGAGACTATCTATTTAGGGCAAACCCCACAGAGAACTTAGTAGTCCAAGAGCTTGTAATCAGACACCTGCTGATTATTTGTGGATGCTCTGAATCACCATAACTGAAATCCTAATGAAGAAAATATGGCTGTTGTGCAATCCTTCTCAAAATAAGATGTTCTTATTTGTTTTATTGTGTAATTCCCTCATTAAGTCTAGTTGCTTACTTAAATATTAGAACTGCTTTATTTTTGTAGGTCTAAAAATTAAAATGATGTATTTGCATCATAGACAGATTTAACTTTCATATTATTTCCTTCTAAAAAAAAAGATATTTTCGTTTTTTATTACAAGGTATCAGGCACAACTAGAAGTTTTGGCAGTAGAATTTATGAAACAAATATATATCAAAGCCAACAGGATTATTTCTACATATTTAGAGATGGATGTCTATGGTATTAATTTTGTCTATATTTATTCATCTGAGACTTAGCTCAGCATCTCTTTTTATGAGCTTTCTGTACAGATTCTGTCTCTAGTCAACCTGTCATATAACAAGATGTTGGAAAAGTGCATTACAGTCACTTGGAGAGAGTCATATCCAGGATATTGCTCATTTTTCACTATCTTGGCTTGGGAAGATCACTCTCTGGAAGCATGTTCACTGACAAGTGAAGTATTTGAGATCTGCAGCTGAATATCTAACTTGTAGATGGCTGGGTCGAAGTGAAGCAGGTGTCCCCTACAGCAGGCAGTTTCTTGAAGACAAAGCAGGATAAATACTGAAAAGCCTATATTGTGGCCTAATAGAGTACTGTATATTGTAAATTACTTTGGGATAGACAGTTATTTTCCAGTGCTGGCACTTCACCTAGAATTCTAAGTAGTATGATAACATTAGTAATATTAAAAAGTTAAAATTAGCAAAAGAAAATTTATATATGTATAATTGTACAACTTTGAGGATGTAATAGTTGACAGCATTTCAGTTTCTCAAGTGTTTTCTCATGGAGACACAAAGAAACAGATTCTCTCCTAGGCATATGTGAAAAGGGAAACACTTGGCAGTAGATGTCTTCATGATGTATGGACCCATGGTGATGCTTGTAAAATACATGTTTGATTGAAAGCATAAAAACAGTCACAACTAAATCTATGCACTTAGTTGTCAAAATGCCTTCATGTCTTTCTGATTCTTAATTGGGAAATATGAAAACTGAATGCTTTTGTTTTTCTTCATTCAGTATAAATATGCAGAAAAAAACCCCATGTCTTTCAAAAATTAATATGACATCATGTGCTTCCAGAAATGGGGACAGTTTATCCTATCATTTATAATGATGTGGTTTCCAGGTGAAATATTTTCATGACAATGTATTTGCTTAGATGCAGCTCCTTTTATAGCACAGCAGATTCTCAATGTGCTGTTGTAACAGGTTTGATAAGCTTGACTGTCCTGGCAACAAATTCTTCTAATATCTGAATCTCTATGCAGTCAAAGCTGATCTTGACATTATCTCTCATGAATAATCCACAGCTTCTGTAGCTAACCTCAACACTGGAAGTGATGTACAGCAGTTCTCAAAAGGTTTTCATTCTGAACTTATAATGGAGTAATTAATATAATTTAAAAACCGATAGGTTTAAAATGGAAACACAGGAAGGAAGATGATGTTATGTATTGACTGACATGTCTCTTTTTTCTGTGTTCCACAAAAGTTAGAGTTCTAACTCAGGTTAGAATGAAATGTTTCTTTGTCTGGCATTAACTCATATATATAAGATGCAACTTTCCTTTGCTCTTCAGACTCTGTGAAAGGCAACTTTGCCTCCTAAATCCATGCTTACTATATCAGAATTGAGAACATTAACCATTTTAGGTACTACAGTAATAATTGTGCTAAGTTGGCCTCAGTATTTACCGAACCATTTCCAAATAGTTTTAAAGTAGAAGTATTTGATTTCATGATTATTAGGCTAATCAGCATCAGTAGACTGAAGAATGTTTTACATGTGTATTAAACCTCTATTGTTTGTGATAGGAGGTCTAGGAAGTGAGCTTGTTACAACTGCCAACATTTCAAGAAATCACATAAATAGACTTGGAAGAGTCTGCCAAGTTTATTTGTACCAGTTACACAATGCACAAAGAATCGACACATTATTTGGTTATCAGTTCTTACTGTGCACTCATAAACATCTACAGGAATTCCCATATTTTGTTCTATCCTGACCTTGAAGGGATGTGAATTACATAAAAACAGGGAAATAAATAAAATACATTGTCATCTACTGGCAAATCTTCCTTCTGGGATCACAGATAATGAGCATATGGTAGAGCACTTTCAAAGTAGTACTTCTAAATGAAAGTAAGACTGTCAGAGAGCAGATATTGCACAAGGGAAGGTTGTTTCTTAGTTTACCTTTCTCCCTCTGTCTTTTTGGTAGAGGTTACTATGTAAAAAAAATAAAATATATATATAATAATAATAATAAAAAAATATATTCAGCATGTGACTGCCCCTCTGGGCTTCATCAAAGCCTGTGTCCCAAAGAAAAAGCAGAACTACAAAAATTTCTACCTCCTGCAATGCAACTCACAGCCATCAGGGTACCTCTTAAATGTGGTAAAGACATAGCAGCCCTTTGAGCAAATGAATAAGGGCAGAGGGAGAAGGTCACAGGAAAGCTGAGAGAATAATATTCTTGCCTGGGGTGACAGTGATTTAACAGGGAACATATTTTCTACTTGTACTCAAATAGCCCTATTATTCATAACAATTTCCATCAGGAGTCATGATTGTCTCCAGGGCATCCTGAATTTAAACTGACCTAAATAACATAATGCAGTTGAACTGAGATTTAAACCAGTTCAAGATGTGTTGTCTAAGACCAACACAGGTAGGACTTACTCCCGTCTTAGTTTCCATCATTTTTCCTTTGCAAATAAGTAGATTTCTCCAACTAGGCAAAAATTATCCAGTCCCTCTTTTGTTTTTGGAGCAGACTTGCTTTGAGCATCTCAATGTTAGCATAACCAGCTACTGAGCGTGCTAAAAGACAAGCCTGGATGCTCACTCTTTCTCTCCAGGATGCACAGGACTTTACTTGTGTCTGCAAGGTTAATGGTAAGCCAGCTTTAGTTCCTTGGCCAGTGGTCAGAGGAAGGAGCATAAAGGCAAGTGAACATTCATACCAGCTCATGCTAGCTTTGTTATTGTTCAGACATTGGATATAATTTTTTAAACATTCTCAATTCCCACCATTGAAAAGTCCCAATTGATTCTGTATTTCAGTATACATCACTCAAGCACAAACACATTTCAGCCCACTTGTCAAACAAAGCACCATCACAAAACTTTTAAACAAGTCATGAGTAACAGGGGTAAACTATGTATGACTATGATGACTTTTAAACTGAATGTTGCCACTGCAGGATATATGACAGTGAATATTCATTATGGTAGTCTCAGTAGCCTCTTGTTTGTGTACAGAGAAAACTTGGAAAATAAAGTTTCACAAGTCCAAAGCTGTTCTTGTGCTCTTCATTAGCATGGAGATTTGGAATAGAAGGGATGTAAGCTCAAAAAGATTGTGATTGTTTTTAGTGGTTTATCTCAAGTTGAATTTCGCAAGGAAATGTGAAACTCGTTACTATGTGTAAAGAACTAAGACAAAATGATTATTTTTATACTGACACTTTTCTCTGAGGCTATAAACTATTTTAGGCACTAAATCTGCCTGACTTTACAATCACTGCACAAACTCCAGAATATAAATATGTATTAATACATTAAATATTCAACAGCCAGCACTGTGGAACACGGTGTATGGGGAAGCCTTTTCCGGTAGCTAATACATACACTATTTTTCATGTCTAGAGATAAACAAAGCTAACAGGTTTGTCCACAGCAAGCTATTAGGAAACCCTAGTTCTAAAGATTTAATTTCTGCTTTAAGTGGTATGCAATCTTATTTTTTAAAAGCAATACCCTAATGGCTTAGCAAGTCTTCAATCTGTCACATGTCCACCTTTGTAATATAACAGTAAATGACACCTCAGGGCATGTCACTTGGCTCTTCTCTTTGGCATGGGACAGTAACTGCCTCAACACATGAAATCAAGTTTTCCATAGTTTAAATGTCACATGACCTCAATTTGGAAGATTTTCCCATCCAGAGAAACCCAAAAAGATCTGGGAACTTAATTTCAAATGACAAACAAACTGGGAAACTATAAAAATATTTTATACAAGGACATAACACTGTTTCTTCCAAGATTATTCTACTTCACTTTTCATGTGATGGCAGAGACATAACTTCAGATTAAATCCATACGAATATGAAATGTAAATCTGTACAAGACAGACTTCTATTATAACCTTACAGCAAAGCAGTACCTCAAAGTCAAGCCTATGGTTCATCAGATAATATTGGATACATGCCACCCATGAACTTGTGTTCAATATATTTAGAATTCACATTTTCATCACTCTGTTCATCTGTACTGTTAACTCATTAAATCAATGCTGCTAATCCCAACTGGCTGAAATGCAACTTTGGAGTAAGGTTCTTACCCTGCATAGTGTACAGAAAGAGAGGGAGGAAAAAAATCTTATATCTTTGTAATTATCATTCTTCCCAGACAGGACAGAATTTTGAATGTGCTATTTCAACAGTCAGTGATAAAAGAAGATTCTTTCTCTCTTTGCCCTTATTACAATATAGCAGAATTGAACATATACATTACATATGCACTTACATAAACACCGTAATATGCATATATATGTTACATGGAAAGTATACATCACCCTAAATATAAATCATAGGCATACTCTCTTACTCAGATAAAGATGTCACATTTTCCAGTCTAAGAAATCACATACACTTGCTTGACATTATCTCAGACTTCTGCCATTGGCACTGAAATTCAGTAGCTTGGTGCTTATTTTGGAATAGATGTAGCTGAGATGGTGCAGTAGCTTTGAAAAATGAAGAGGTTATAAATAAAAAGGTGTTGGATATAGTATACTCATTTTCTGCATCTTTGTACATCTATTTTGTACATACTATCTGAAACAAAATTTCAATAACATATCTACACATTTAGCCTTTTTTCCATAGAGAGTGGTATTAAAATGTTTCCTTTTTTATTACATACACTAAAAATCTTTGCAAGTTGACTTACTGATATATATTTGGAGGCAGAAGGGAAGGTATAGGCAGTTTGTCATATACAAAGTATGTACTAATATACTGTTTATAACAGTATACTTACACCCACATAGACCAGTTTTTCAAAAATAAAGGTATTTTTTAAAAGGTTAACAAACCAGTGCGGAATTTAAACTTGCTTCCTTTAAATTTGACAAGGGGATATTCTTACAGGGCAAGACTGTCTTCAGGTGACTCAGTGATTCTTGATGACATATGACAAGAGCATGGGAGTTTAAATGTGTGTATGCCCTCCCTGGCAGTATTCTAAATTATATCCACAATATGCAGAAGTAGTAGAAGACAGGAACCCAATGAATAAGATATTTGAAAGGCACCTATGTTCTTTTATAATACAGATCAACCTTGACTTTGGAAGACAAAGCTATGCAAAAGTTCAGAATTTCTGCCTTACTAATTAATTACCAAGCACATTCTACAACTTTCTAGTAAATTGCTGGAAATGAGTGAAACTAATTACTTAATGTATTCTTCATTGTCATTTAAAAAAAAGCTTGGCTGTAAGGATATTTCTGCTTTGTTTCTCAGTTTCAATCACTAAGACTGAAACATTCTGCAAACCATTCTGACTGGCAAATCTGTATCAAGTCCTGCAAAGACTGAGAAGTGGAGCAGCTGGAGATGATGCTAGGGGAGGTCAAGAAAACCTGAGAGTTTGTTATTTCTCAAAAAAGTGAAAATAAGCTGGTATGTGTTCCTTCTGCAAATATAATACTTGTGGCTTCATTTCATGTTTTGAGGAAACCCTGTTGTGACTATGAACCTAACAAACAGCTGAAAAAGTACCCTTATGTTGAATCTTGATCCTGGGATTAACTTTTTCATAGCTCGGGTCCGTTCCTGAATTTGGATACTATCTTCAAATGTAATTTTCATTCTACTAGTAATAATATTGATTAGCAAAATGAGTTTTATGTGGGGTGTTTTCATGGATATTTTAGATAATTCTATTTAAAATAACTGAACTTGGCATTTTGCTAGGAAAGATCATCATGAATTATTTTCCTTCAACAAGCTCACACATTTGAAAATACAATAGTAATTCTCATAACATTACAAATGGCCAGGCTGCCACATAGCATTTGGGCTGTTTCTCCAGTAGTCTCAATTTAATTGCCAATGCTGTAAGTACTCTAGCAGCCTTATCTACTTCTACCCTTTTCCATCTTGTCTTTGTTTCTGCTTTTAGTCGTTGCTGTGGGAACAATAAGCTGCAGAAGTATTTAAAAGTCCCTTCTGAAGGCTGTGAAAATCAACACTTTTTGGGGCTGAAGATTTGGATATGTGCATGAAAAGAGATTGCATAGCACAGTTCTCAGCTATCCTCCAAGGTCCTGTCCCTGAGGAACAGGACATTCACGGGAAGGGAATGGACATCTTTCTATCGCTCCCAAGTAAATGTCAGTTTGGCTGAGATTAAATATATAAGGACCTTAATTGTGCTTCAGTGAATATTAAAATCAAATCCTTTCCTTTGATAAAAATGTAGGTTTTGTCTCTAAGTCACTCAGTTAAAACACTGGCATGCTGACACTGTGGCTGCTTTTGTTTTGAAGGGATGATTTTTTTTCCTCTTGATTTCCACTACTGTCCTGTGTGCCCTGCTACAAAGAAATACGTGTAATTACTAGGAGCAAGGTCAAAGTCAATGGTGCCAATATTCGCAACAGATAAAACTTGCCATGGGGCAGAAATCTCAAATGGTCCTACAGATCACTGAAATCCCCACAACAGAATGTGCATAGAATTTAACTTATGTATAAATCCTGTGCTGGTTTCTGCAGAGATAAAATTTTACCCCGTGTCACTTAAACTACTGAGAGCAATTATATTATCCTCTAACTTCACTCACATTAAAGCCATCAAAACTAGGTTATTATCCTTGCCCAATCATTGTGTCTAATTAACACATACATATGACTTTAGTTTTTTTTAAAGAGAAAGCGACACAGTGTTGTGTATATGTATTTGGGAATTTTATATGAACAATTCTTCCTTCACTGTTTTTTTTTTTAATTCCCATTAAGGAAAAAAAAATATTCAAGATAGAACAGTCTATTCTTTTTTTCCCTTGGTTTGCTGATAAAAGAAGTGGGAATTTTGAATCCTAATTGGCAAAGTGATTAGGAGAAGGGGGAAAAAAAAATCATTAAAAGTTCTCTGATCTGATATATTTTCTAAGAAGTCTGTAGACTTCAAAGGGAGACCTGATCCAAGCATGTACCATATTCTAAATTGAGACAGCTTCAAACTGAAGATCATATATATGGAGAAAGTGACAGAAAGACAAATCTGCTACTTTGGTTTTACTTTGTTAAAATGTAGTCTTATGAAATGCTCTGATCTATTGGGTAACCTGCTATTATTAGTAAGTATTTCCATAGAGCTGTTTGTTTCACTCTGCCTAGAGGAACCACTCTAAGTCTCGCTAGCACCTTGAGAATACTGTCACTTTGGCACTTGTTGGTATGGGGATGCCTCAGCACCCGCTATGGAGGGGCAACATTCAGGATGAATGATTGCAGAGGGCAAGGCAAAGGGTGCTGGAGAGACCAAGATGGTTAAGTAGCCAAGCCATCCTTCTGAACTTTCTGGAGGAGGAAAGCCTATCCAAGAGAATGCCTAAAGAGGAAGATGAAAGCAGGAGTCATCTGCTTCTGCCAAAGTGCGGAAGAGCTTGGACATGGAAATGTTGGCCAGGGAAGAGGTAAATTGTGGCACTTTACTTTCTGTGCACTAGGAGGTCAGCAGGACCCCAGTCTGGAGGGTCAGCAGTAGGCACAGACAGGGAGAAAGGACAATGCCAGAGGGCCCATGTCAGTTTCCCACTGGAAAGTAGAAGGCTGAGTGCAGAGATACTGGAGGAACACTGCTCCAAACAGCTACTCCACCACATTCCAAACTTAGCCAAGTCTGAGATCATTACGTTTCTATCTCCAACAGGCACCATGACCAGCCCTGCCACTAACACAAGTGATAAGTAAAATACAAACCAGCTAAGGACTGATTGTAGTTGCTAACATTTCCTGAAGCTTGGATCCTAGTATTTTTACTACTTCTGCTATCACTGCTAGCTGGAGTATAGCTAGGAACATTAATCCTGTGTCACTGCTGTATATTCAGTCTTGTGAAAGCTCAGTGAATATCCCATTTCCTCAGACTTACATTGTATCAGTTCCTAAACTGCATCACAAGAAAGGAGCTATGTATGATTCTTAGAAAAGGGAAACTACAAGCATCTTTGCACATTACCATACTACCAACTGTGCATTCAAAATTTAACTGGTGCAATCCACTTGTGAATTATCATATTTAGACCAACAGGAGAGCGTTTGTCCTGCCATATCAAGAGACACAGGATAGCTTACACCAGTAACTGCCTTTTCTGAGTATAATAATGAACTGTTCCCCCAAAAAAGCATCCTTGATGCTGAGAGATTCCTTCAGACCCCAGCTGGTGTTGTTATTTGGAAGTACTTATCGCTGCAGTTCTCCTCTAATCTGAAATTGCACATGATTCAGGATCACTGACAGAAGTTGTCTAGGTAGAGAAAACTGTAATACAAATGTCCATACCTGTACCTTTCTCAGTCAGTGATGAGAAACAGGTATTTCAGGACATGATTCATCTAGTTTATTTTAGACACCTACTTCAGGATGCAACAAATCCTACCCATGAAGGCAATATATCTCCCCTCTAATTCCAAAGGGACTCTATGAGATTAACTCAGATATAAACATCAACATATGGCCAGATTAATTCCACCCCCTCAAGTCTTCTGGCTTCTAACTTAAGTCTTTTCATTTAAAGCAGTAGCAAAATATTAATTATAAAAGTACAGGATATGGACTTGAGAGATATATATACAAAATCAGGAAACACTCATCATTGACTTGACCTAGAGACTTAGATTTGTCCACTAAAGCAAAACATTTCACTCGAAATAGTGTTGCTTGTTAAACTTAGCTGGTCCCTTTTGATTTTTCTCTTTTAATCTTTTTTCCTAACCTGATGTTTTAGCTGTAGATGTTTCCAGGTATCTGTGCCAGCTGCTCAGCACTTTCTGAAACCCAAGTCACTTGGGAATAAGTCTAAAAATAGATTAGAAACTTTTTTGCCTCAAAAACATATAGTTTGAGCATTTTAACAAGAAAAATTGTCAGGATAAAGCACAAATTATCCTCTAGGCTTGAGAATACAGATATCATTAAAAAATCTTTCATTAGCTGGTCATATATTTTTTTAAAAGTCATGCATAGTATTGCCTTATATTTTAGGGTTATCATATATTATTCTGCTTTGGCTACAACAGTCCATTGCAGTTTTGTCTAACAGATAAATATGCAATTACTGTAAAATTCTTGTCTCATTCTCTCAGGAAACCATGACAACATCCACAGTAATTGGCAATATGATTTTTTAGATTCTGTTTACCCTCAAAAAGGCAGGGGAAAGGAGAGGGCAGCACAGCTCTAATATTCTACAGACTATCTCTGGGAAAATTCAGATTTCCTAAAGCTGCTGTCTTTCTAAAAAAGACTGTACGAAGTGGTCCTAGCAGCAAACAGAAACTCTAAGTTCTCTGGATCACATGAGAGCTGGAGTCCTAAGCCTGATGCCTTCTTTAAATGACAGAAAAGCCATTTTGTTTTAAGGAACAGTCCAAGGATCATAGATAGCTTATTTTTCCTAGATTATTTCTACTAGCAGATCAGACTGAAAAAAAACCCCAAAACCCAAACTATTCACTAGTTGTTTGAGTTTTGTTTTTTTTCTTCTGTTGCTGTTTGTGGTTTGTTTGTTTGGGGTTTTTTGTTTGGTTAGTTACAGTTTTCCTGTTCAGTGTTTCTTTTTTTTTTTGTTTGGGTTCGGGTTTTTTTGAGTTATTTTTGTGTGGATTTTTTAGTTATTATTATTTTTATTTGTAAACTGATTTTCTCTTCTTCTAATCCAATATGTTTGAGAAGATGGCTTTCCACCAGCTCTCCATAACATACAAGTTTTCAAGAACCTGAAATGCAGCCTCTGCTGTGAAATCTCATAGGTTATAGGGTAGGTTATTTATTATTAGCACTTATAAGAAGATGCATAGGAGACAAGAAAAAAAACCCACTGGAATATGTTAAATTCTGCCTTTATTTCCCTCCTCTATAACTTTGTCACAACAAAAATTAGACTAATCTCTCGCAGGTTTAGGGCTCAGAATCTGCTAAACTAATCTTTTGAACAGGAGGAAAGGCTAAACCAGGAGACAGTTTTTGTTTTGGTTTGGTTTTTTTTGGTATGAGGTGTTATTTTTCTTCTATGTCATTCCCATAGAGTAACTATTTGTTAGGGGTTTTGGGGTAAAAAAAGTAATCATGAAGAGGTTTGTCCCATATTTTATGTATGCATTCATTCAAAATACATCTGTTTGCCTGAACAAAAAAGCCTTCCCAGCATTCTTTTCTAGCATACTGCAGGGGAGAAAACCATCCACAAAATAACCAACCAAAAAAAACCAAAACCCAACAAACCCATAAAACCAAACCAACCAAGCAAAATAAAAAAACAAAACAACACCAAAAACTCCACAACAACAAAAAACCCAAACAGCAACAAACTCAGAGAAAAAAAAATAGTTTCAACTTATTAGTAATAAAAAAAAACAACCAAACCAACAAGCAACACACAAAAAATCCCCCACAAACCCAGCACATTATCCAACAAAATTCCCCTATATTAAGTCTGTACTTTTCATATACTAACATGAGTGTCTGATCAAATTAATCCAGTTTGGGAACATAAACTTATCTTTACTGGTGTGTAAACAGTTGCTTGAGACAAAGATATCTTTGATAAAAAAAAACTGAACATGCCAGTTCTTTTTCTGTAAATGCAGGTGCAATGGTTGCCAAAATTGTCTGCAAGGATCTATTCTGTGTTTCAGATACAGGTTTCCTTGGTTGATGTAACTGACAATGTGAACTTTCCTCATTTATTTCCATCCAAAGGCAGCCAACTTCATTTTAACACTTTTCATCAGCAGTTTAAGACAAGCTGGCTGATCACAAACTAAAGCAGATGGCAAATAGAAGCAGTTTGTTCTGCTGGCCCTGGTATGTGGGAAATAACCTCCAGTTCCAGTTTGAATGGATAACTGAGTTTGCAACTTCCCTAACTACGCCATACAGGCTATCAATGATCTGTGTTTACCTACACTGCTACCAAAGCCATATGCAATTTAGTGGCTCAGGTTACACTGCCTTTTTTCGTTTATGACCCACATCATGACCATCTCTGCTTGGCAATTAAATCACAGTGATAATATCATCTTGCTTCTACAGACACAAGGCACAATAGAAGATGTGGGTAGCAGTATAAGTTTCCATTGTTTTAATTAAGAATATCACATAGGTAACCTTCTTGATGTGTTCCACAGTCTCTCCATTTGCATAATCCTGCACTTGGCCGTTTTAGGCCAAGAAGAAAGCTGAGAACAGTGTGCACAATATACACACTGACAGCCCCTGAGATGTCTTAAAGGCAGAGGTAAACACCCATCTAGAATGTGGGGCTGGATGCATCCACTAGACTCAAACACTGGCAGTTAGTGAAAGCAGATTTCCCTTTTAACAATATATAAACAAAGTGCTTTTTTCAAAGCCAAAGGAGTGCTCCATGAAAGCAAAAAAATCCTCAAAATCAATAAAAGTGAGACAATTACCTTTCTAACTGTTAATATCCTCCTTCTGTCCAGTAAACAGAATCTAGCAGACAGATCCTCTTCTCCTGCCTGTACAGCCTGTGTCTAAAGGCTGAGTCCTCACAAGCCAGCAGTTCTTCAATAACTGAAAGGGATCTTTTTATTTCCAAGTACAGCTTTGAATCTTATGATCACACTTTCAAGGACACATTTTATGTAGCAGACACTGAATGTTTCAGAGTAACCATTTTATGTGAGATCTTGGCGGTGCCTAGATACAAACAGGTGGGCATGCGCACACCAAGCAAACACACTCCATGGACGATTTGGGAAGTATGAGGATCTATTACCCTGTAAACTTCTATGCACTTACTGAAGAGGACAGACTGGTTTGCTATTTTAACACTAGAAGCCTTGAAGATTAGCAAAAAAAAACCAAAACCCTTTTCTTGAATTGAATTGGATTTCAGGGGAAAAGGTTAAATGAAAATAATCAAGTTACTCCATTTGTCTCCAACTTCAAAGTTCTTTAAAATAATGTCCTGGTATCTTCATTATTGTGCAATGTTATAAATGTAATTACTGGGTTTTTTTCCTGTTGGTTTGGTTTTTTTTTTTTCATAATATTGCCAATTCTCTCAATTTGCATTCAAATAGGCTTAAAACAGAAGGTGTGCTTCCTTAACCTTTCAACTACACATAAACAAAGCTCTAACTGAACAGAGTAGATCTCTTTATCCTGCAAACAAGATACGACAAAGGTCCATAAAATTATGAATGGCATAGATAAAACGATTAGGAAATTACCTCCTCACAATATCAGTACCAGTCTATCTAAAAAGTGAATTTGTAAGTGCCAGTTTCAAAATTCAGGAGGAGGTAGCTCTTCACATCTGCCTAAACTATAGAATATATTGCCACGGGATGTTGTGGATACCAAATGCTTACATGAGTTCAAAAAGAGATTACACCAGTTCATGAAAGGAAATCCCTCAAAGGCTATTAAACATAAAAATATGGCCCGTGGCTCAGAATTCAATGAGCCACAGATTGCTGGAAGCCAAAAAGGGAATATGCTGGGGTTTTGTTGCCATATGTTTGTCCTGTTCTTATTCTCTTTCCTAGGCATCTGTTAATAGCCGTAACTGGATACAGGATATTTTGTAGGATAATCTTTGATCTGAACTCATGTTGGCAATTCTGTGTTAAACATATATACACAAGTATAATACGATACAAATTCAAAGAAAATATTAATCTTTCACATATTTATCCTGGTATAGAATTGGATAACAAGCATGTGACAACTGCAAGGTCACACTGTTTGGCTACAGATAAAACTGATATCGATAACAGCTTATTAAAATACATATAATCTATTAAGAGCATTATGCTTTGTGAAATTAATGTTCATATTGTAATACAGAGCTTCCATTAATCTGAAATGCTCTGTTTACTTTATATCTAACCATAGCATGAGCATGGTATGAGACACTGAGGTCCCTTAGGAGACTTAGTTTTCACAACTCCAGTGGTTCGTATTTCCAACAGCATATATCTCCTACACTGTGTCAATCACATTGGCAGCCAAAAGAAATTTACTACAGGTTGATCTATGCAATTCAGGGACCAGAACTTTCATAAATTTTTCTTGGCTGCCACCACAGTGCCCACAGCAGAATCTATGCACTAACTAGAGTCCAGTACATTACACTAGATACTGTATTTGCATCAGGGTCCAAGAAACCTTGCAATCCACAAATAGCACGGTACAAAGCGACAAGTTTGTTTTCTTCTCTTTTTATTGCCTGCAAAATTTGAATAATTTTTTGAATGCTGGAGAGTTAACAGAAATATTTCTAATTCCTAAAGTTTTGGGTTTGTTCTCCCAAAAACACAGCCTCAGATATATACAAGTTTTGAAATGTTCCACATGAATTAAAGCATTCTGTAGCAATATTGTCCTTAAGTTTTAAATGCAATTGCATACTACAACCACCTATTACTTGTGTAATGGTGCTTCACTTGTTATTATTTATTGTATATTCTTTGATGAAAGAAAACTGGTTTCTGCATAATTTCAGTATGGCACGGTAGCTGCCTTGGTAAATTTTCTACAGGGGTAAAAAGTTCCTGTGTTTGATTGATATAAATGTGATGGTAAGAGCATCAAACTACTATCACTCATCTACTGTGTTTATGTAAGGAGGACTTAAGTTTAAGTTTTTGCCAAATATTTCCTGCCACCAGAAGACATGGTTTTGTGGTCAGATTTCAGCCAGTAATAGGTATATTAAGCATTGTGTTTAATGTGCTTGAAGCCTAAGCTCCAAGGAAATCCTTATTTTCACCCAGAAGCTACTTCTAAATCTTGCTGTTTTAAAAAAGCTCCACTTGTCTAAGTAGGTCAGTCTTAAATTAATCTATTTAAAAGAAGTGTACTTTCTAGTCAAATTGGTTTAACACTCCCTTAAATAGGCCTAGATGCATTCAGTAGTTTCCCAGAAAAAAACAACTAACTTAAACTAACTTAAGTACATGCAGCCAGAAAAACATGAAATCAGTTTCGATAAACTAATGCAATTTTTGAAATACAGGCAAAAGTTTATGTCTTAAGTTGGAGATGTTTACCCTTTGACAGATAGAAAAAATGTTTTCAGACAAGTTCAGGAGAAGAAAGGAAATATAAATTACAAGGACATTTTATATATATATATATATATATATATATATATATTAGTACTGGATTTTGCTCTTTATTAGAGCATAGCGTATATATCTTTATTCATGATGGTCACATTTCTGAATGTCTTCCTTTCTGCTCTCTGCATCATAATTTTTAGTATTCCATGGGAATTATGTTTATAATAACTTATATAATAAATCCAGAGAAAGAGGTTGGTGGGAAATATGTAGTGCAATAGTGAGGAAGAAGGAGATACATCTCAGTTATTATTCCCAGCTGACAGGCACAGTCTATCTTTCATTCAGCTTGTGGGTAGCACTGATTATTAACAGCAAAATTCACAGTCCCTTCTTTCTTTCCCTGCCACTATCATCAAACATGAAACTTCTGAGCATAGTCACTAATTAAAGAACTTAGCTTTGACAGGTTGGGGTTGCCAAGGAACACAACATCACACAAATTTGATTGATGAAATAGTCCTTGGGGTTTGCCAACAGAACTAGTCAAGATATATTGATTCCTAAAGATGAGATAGCTTTCTCTGAATCCACTGTTCAGAATACTGCTTTCAGGGTTTCATCTGTCCCACTCTTGGTTCTTGGTTTAGAAATGGTGAAATTGTCCACTTTTGAAATCATCCACTTTTAAATTACTGAGAAAATTACACACTAAAGTGAGAATAGTTCTTGTCCTCTCCAAAGCTTTACAAGGGATTCCTCAAAAAAGTAAGACAAAAAGCACAATTAAGTAAATAATTTCCCTCCAAAATAAAGCAGCTAATGATCCTATAATAAGGGATGTAGGTCTACTTCACTGCTTGAGAAATAGCCCTTCCCTCTGTAGACTGCATTTAGCAACTCTTAGATAAAACACTGCCTTGTCTCTTTTTCAAAGTTCTGTTATGGGATCATAAGCAAAGTTCAGTCACATGAATGAAGCAATGAAAACTAGTGAGTACTGTAAATATTTTGAGTTTTTTCTAATTTGTAATTTCTGAAGTACACATCAGAAAACTAGCTTCCTGATTATTTCATTTTTAATGGTTTTATTATTAAATGCTATTAACGAAGCAAAGCTGCAAGGTAATTGCTATTCCCGTGTCTTTGCAGAAACACACCCTGCATTTTTGCCAGTAGCAAAGTAACTATGCACAGCACACATTATTAGCAACTTTCAAAAGACTTTTGCTTAAAGTTAGAACAAAATAAGTAGAAACAAATAATTGCCAGCCTTACAACAGGGAAATCATATTACAAATGCATATGGCCCATCACACTATCATACCTTGGAGGACAAAGGAACAGGAAGATTATAGGCTCTGAGGTTGAACAATGTCATAAGGAAGAGGATTTTTTTGAAATCTAGCACATTACTTGTTCACTAACACTTCAGCCTCTAATTATGTTGCTGTGAATAAAAATTAAAAAAATCAATGCTGTAGATTAATACTGGACAGGTGAAAATAATATGTGTGAGAGGCTTCTTAAAGTCATTAGGATCACCACTTTCCATTTTGGTACAGGAAGACAGGGCACAGAACAGGATTTTTCTGCTAGCAACTAGAAAATTTACTACAGAGACAGTTTCTATTTTCCCTGCTCCCAGGCAGTGACTTTGAGATTCATCAGAGTGATTTGATATCCTGCAACTGCAAAAAAATACTTTGAAAAACTTTGTTCAGGATAGTGACAATACAATGACCCTAAACTATTGTCATGCTTAGAAAGAAGTCTCTGCCATTTTCTGGATTAATATACATTATTCATTGTTGATAAATTTTTCATTCAAAGAATGAAGTCATACATGTCACCTAAATGGATTGGAGTCCTGGGAACTATGAATTCTCTCCTTTGCCTCAAGACTGGTATTTTAAGATTTCTTTCCTTTTTTTTCTTTTTTCCTCTCAACTGCTTTTTCTTTCTGGAACTTGACTTCAGGAGAACAACAAAGATTTAAACTTTTTCCTCAGCAAGTATTGATTTTCCAGATAGCTACTCGATGTATTGCGATTTTCATCTGCTTATTCTTTCCTCTTTTTATGTCTTTAAGTGTACATACTGTGACATGTTTTCTTGTGATTTTTTCATCTATTCTGATTTGCTGTTTTTGAATAGTGTTTCACCTTCAATGTTCATTTTGTCCATCATCTTCTTCTACCATGTACCATGTGTTACTACGCTAATTGGAGTTCTAAGTGAGGCTGTATAGGAACACAAGATGCATGATGCAAATAATCTACAGCTCTAAGGCCTTCATCTCACACTGAAGCCTGGATAAGCAGACCATAAAGGAAATGCGGCATGTGAAAAGGTCTACTCCTACTGAACAAGCTGAGAATGTCCCAAAAGAAAACGTGGAACACAACAGCTGTCTGGAGGGATGCTACAGTCCAATGAACGAAAACACTTTGTCCAAAATACTGGAAGGCTACCATTTCCTTACCTTGCAAAAAACCCCTCAATACCTTCTATCCTTCAGTCTATCCCTTCTTCCCTAGAAAATCTGTCCTTGTTTCCACTACTCCCCTGTGTCAGAAAGTTTGTTGTCCTTCTTTCTGGCCAATACTTCCAGCAACACCTGCAGCACTATGGAAAGAATTTCAGAGAAAAGACCTCTACAGTTCAGCTGCAGTTAAGGTACCAGCTGTACTCTGGTTACGGCGTATTATGAAGGCAACAAAATACATCATTTTAGAGAGCCTACAAGTGTTAAATTGTATGACAGGAGGCTTTTTCCTTGAGCAACAGGCCCATTAGTCTCTACTCCTAAAGAGCCTTATTCATTCTTCAGAATGGGGGAGGAGTCAAAGCACAAATCTCTTTGCCAGAACATGATTGATAAGATAGGTCTGCAATCCACAAAAACACATCACTGACTTGAGAACAAAGGAAAGCAACACTGCACTGTGGAGATGATGCATTTCTATTGGAATTGCCCTTTCAGTCTAGAACATTAATAAAATTAAACAAAATAAGAAAATCAGGTAAACATGATAAGAAAAAAATCCCAATGATGAAACTCCGAACTCAAAGCATGAAGACACTACAATTAGCTAGAAAGATAAATTACCTTAGAAATTAGCTATACTCAGAATATTGGATTTGTATATGATTCCTAATTTGGAATTAAAACTATTTTCAAAAGGACAATAGCTTATGTAAGCATTTCAACAAGTTGCCTCTGTCCTGAGGCAGATAACATGCCTTTTTCATTAGAAGAACAGTACAAGATGAAAAATGAGGCTAGTACTGTTAAAGGGAATCTTGCATTTGCATTTTTGCATTAAGTTGGTTCACGATTTCAAATGACTCTGGAATAACGGAATAGGAATCAAAGAAAATTGGAGCAAGAGTTAATTTTAAATTAAAAAGAGAAACCAGATCTTTTCCCCCCTCCTATTGGATTTCAAATAACACTACATGAAGATGACTACTGAAGCAATGAATCTTAAAATGAAAGGAAAAATAAAAAGGAAAAAAAGCAACCCATCAAACAAAACCCGCCAAACCAACAACAAAACAAAAATAAAACCACAATAACCCCATAACTACCCCTCCCCAAAGCCTCCCAAACAAAAAACAAAAAAACCCAACACGCTCACTTGGGAAAAAAAATACTCATAAACTAGGATCATAAATATTTTTCAACCTTTTGCTTTCCAGTGCTTTGAGACTGAGCTCAAGAGGATAGGAAGTCTAAGAGACTGTCAATCTCAAATGGTATGCTTGTCTTTTTAAACTCAGATATGTGTTTCTGTCACAGAGTATCTGGACATGCCTTCAAGATTCCTAGACATAAGCTAATGAAGTAAGATAATCATCAGAACTTGGCCTTCCTGATAATGAAGTCACAAGCCAGATAAATGTGTACAGGCAGTCTGCATATACAGATCCACTGCACATACATCGCTATTTCCAAGAGTTACAATAACATAAGGTTTTTCTCTGGAAAATGGGTCTATGCCTCATACTATCTCAAGAACCAGAATTTGCCAAAATTCTTCAGAAAACATTCACAGGATTTTTATTTTAATTGTCACATATTTTACACAAATTTTCCAGTCAAAATATCCTGGGGTTTCTAGTTTGCCTCCATTCTAACAGGAATATGTCTCCCTCGAAGAGTATATCTGAGCACAATAAAGTACATAAACTATTAAACTTGCAGGAAAAAAAATTCCAACGATGCCTATTAAATCTTCATGATATAGATAGCAAATTTAAAGCATATTTTTGGTGACAGCATCATTTCGCTTTCACTTATTTGTTCTTCAAAATACCTTACAACCGATTAATAAAAAAAAATAAAATAGCTTTTGAAAATTGCTCTACAAAACTCAGCCACAAGAAGGCACATAAAGATAGTAGTGCCCTTTTGCACTCCAATAAATATTTAAGTTAAAGGAGAAGGAGATTGCCAGAACTTTGCACGCTTTCAAAGAGACTAGAAGTATCCATATGTGGAACTATACCAAAAGGGTTATCACATTTTAAATTGACGCCGTGACTTTGGCATGCACATATCTGTAGATTTCCTTGAGTGCTTGAAGTAATTGCTCCAAAAAAACCCCACAGAACATTATGTGCAGCATTGGTCTCCCACTGAGGCCCATAAAACCACCTCAATTTAGCCTCACAATGCTGTGACTGACTATGTACCTGAACTGCACAAACAGAAGACTCCTACTGTTGTTTCTTAGAGCTAAACTTGTGAAGAGAACAAATACAAGCAATGCAATACCATAGATTTTTCTCTCCAGTAAGAATATAGGTCTTGGTTCACAAGAGAATATCAGCTTAAAGCTTTGTTGCAAACTCCAGGATACAAATACTTCTATGTAGTTGTCTGAATGTTACTCGGAAGATCTCAGGTGAGAAGGGAAGAGGAAAGGAATTAGATAAAGACTCTCATTGTTCACAAAATTTGGCGTAACACTGAAATACAACAGTTCTGCAGTTCTTGCACTCTTTATCATCTTTTGTATGCTATCCTTTGTGCATCATTGTTTGCTGAAAAGACTCTCTCAAACTCTATATAACAGGCTTAGAAAGATCTACTAGGATAACTGAAGATGCTTGAAACCCAAACCTGTCAAAGCATCAAAGCATCAACACGGAATATGGCTACACAAAACCTCTTTTTTGATACTGTTCTGCAGAGATGCAAAGGATAGCTTTAAATTAGGTTTCTTACACAATGGAAGTAACTTAGTTGCATGAACTTGGAGGTCGGTTGTGTGAGGAGTAACTTCAGGGTAACTTCAATCTTGATTTGGTAAATTTTAGGTATGTCAACTGCCCTTGTTTGAATATGGCAAATACATAAATTGGAGAAATCACTGGAATTATCAGTTCTAAGACAGTCAAAAATTACTGGGAAAGACTAAGTGTTCTTGGAATGGCATCTCTAAGACTTCTTTAAATGCTGTCACTGCATCACCGTAATGAAAAAGTGGAGAAGACTAGGTTTTATGTATATTGGCATGCAATGAGGAGTAACCATTGTTCTTAACTTCTCTTAAATCACTGCTAAAGAACATTCCACATTTTTCTATATCAAAATAATATCTGTGTGGAAAAAAAAAATTGAAATGAAACTAGTTTATGTAAGCATTCAATAGTACAATATTTGAATGAACACAAAGGTTCCTAACATGAATTCAATGCTATTCAAGAGAAATATTTTCAAACTAGAACTTACATTCAGACTGAAGATATTTCTAAAGTAATAGGAACTCCGGGAAACAAATGTGACTGTGTGACTTTAGGGACAGGGAAGCATGGAAATAGATCTGTTAGCTGAAATCCACACAATTTATTTAATTTAAACTGAAATCTTCTCTTACCATCATGATTGGGATTTCCCAAAGTCCACGGCTCATCTGAGTCAAAATGAGTGTCTCCCCCTATTCCCGGCCCAGGGAAATATGCATGAGCCAAAAATCCTCCTTCCCCATCAAAGGGAGAACTGTCTCCATGAAAACCCGATGCAAAAATGATCGTAATATCCACGTCCCTCTTGCCATTTTCTAATTCAATATAAGGAACTTCTTCAAACGTTAAAGGAGTTACATTCTGCCACACATCGAAGGCACGGCGAATGGCTTTACGGGTTTCAGCATCACCTACTTTTGGAGTGACGTTCTTTATGCTGGAAGAAACAGACAAATATTAGATTAAATTTGACAGAGTGGTAAGTGACACTGCTTGCATTCATATTCCCCTACTCATTAAAAGCACCATGCTTTTAATAAAATGTGATAGGCTGGCATTATATCTTATAAAGAAGAATATTTTTAAACGAGCTGCTGTGAAATGGTGTCAGTATGTGTGGCCCTTTATGCTAGAACTTGTATTAGTTAAGATACTCTCAGCAGTACAAAAATATTATTTTAGAAATATTAAAAATATGTTAAAATTAAAAACTAAACAGTGGGATAACCAGATTAATCAACCACTGACTGTTTACCTCCTGGACCATAATTATACTCCATCACAGCTGAAGAATGGCATGTAATTTCTGGTCAAAAGAAAAACATTTCCAGTTAAATGAAATATTAACATCTTAGTGAGTCCATTAACAATAGCAGAGCTCCATACTGTGACTACCAACCAGTATTCACAAAGCCTTAAAAACAGTTCTTGCAGCTTTTTTATCTGGATAGATAACTCGTTATCAGAAACAAAGCATTTTTATTCCAATACAAGAAAGATAACTCCTTATCAGAAACAAAGCATTTTTATTTCAATACAGGCTAAGATGTCCTTTTATGATCTGAGTACCTCTATAAATCTCACATAAAACTGTAGAATTCTGAGAAGTCATTTTATAGAAGACAATTATGTGCTAATTGAGAAATATATATATTGAAACAGATTTCAGTCTCCACTACTACTTCAAATAACACACAGAAGAGAAAAGCAAAGAAAAAAGTCAGCATTACAATTGAGTTCAGAGTCACAGTTAATAGTAAATTATAGTGGAGTCATCTTCAAAAAACCCCTGTCTTTCTCTTGTTATTGCATTTTAGAAGAGACTGACAATAAATTTCAGACCGATTCAATTTCCACCATCATTTTCACTTGATTCATACAGCCAGCAAACACTCTGTTAGGTTTGTGTCTGTCTGAAACTGCTGCAATCAGATGCTCTTTGTTCATTTGACATGTGCTTGACTGAATGTCCAGCACGAATTTCAGAAATTAAACCTTACATATACTCTGGAACTGTATCTATGAGTTTACATAGTGTTGCATGTTAAGGAAGAGCAAAAATATTTTTACATGGCATTAAGTTTGCTTGGCTACATAGTATTGTACATTTATATAAATGCAAATAAATCCTTCAAGCCTAATTTTATAGATTTGGCTTCACATATATAATATTTTGCTTATAGGTTCATGCAGAAAACAAAAGGTTACCTATTTTGACTCCACTCTTAAATATTCTTTATTGAGTCCAATAATAATCTATACAAAGAACTTTTTGTTGCTTCCAAAGGGCTATCAAGACAGAGTAGAATAGTGTAGAGAATCCACTGCTTCCGTTGATATTTTGCTCAAAAGCCGATTTAACCAGTCATTACATCCTTGTGCTTCTTTTGTCTGTCTTACAGAGTTGGTTCTTGTTCTGCCTTTCTTTTTCACATTCCTGAGACATTTAAAAGACATTTCTGCACTGCAAAGTCATTATTTTTTATTGTGTCTTTGAAATTAAAAAGTTTGAACTGTTAAAATCCCTTACTATAAGACATTTTCTCTAGACTGTTAGGTATTTTCTTTGATTTTCATTTCACTCACTCCAAATATTGCAACATTTTTTTTTTTAAACTGACTGTCAGAACTATAAAGTATTGTGTACTGATCTTGCTGTCACAGAGAAATAGTCCTCTGATCTGCAGGCATTGCCTTACCCTGCATGATATAAATGCTATGTGATTCAAATTGCTTTGTATGATATCCTTTCTTCATAGCTATTTACTCAACAGTAATTTTATGGTCACCGTTGTGTTGACATTCAGGTGATTACAAAAAAATATTGGATACCCTGGGCCAACTATCAGTCCCTGCAGAACACCTCTCTGAAATCTCTCTTCTTTGTGAATTACTCTTTTGAGATGTTTTATTTACCAAGTTCATAAACTACTCATTCTGTGCCCCTTGAGAACATACAGTATTTTACAGCCACAGCATCATACAGCACTAAATCAAAACACCTCAAAGGCACACTTACACTGCCACTACCAAAACCCTGACAACCTGTTGCTATGCTAAGAATGCCACTTACAAAGCTGATGAGTTTTCTCTTAGTCAGTCCTGCAATGCACTCTCTAAAGGAATAAACTGTCTCAAGCACAGCTCACTGAATGATTAGAGTCTCTGTTATTTGCTACATACAATGAATATTGCAAATTAATTAACAGGCCTTATTAGAAAATAGTATGTGTCTAGTGAAATAGATTTTTTTGGTGTAGGAAAAGCTCTGAACTGAAAGGGATAGGGTTTTTTTATTGTTTTGTATTCAGAAATCTTAATAATGGTCAAAGTCATTTTTTGGGGGTATGTAAAACAGAGGATGGATTTATCCTGTTATAGCCAGTATGAGGCAATGGATAAAAAGGTGATTGGAATTTTGTATCATGAAAAATTGATTAGTTACTTGGTCTAAAAGGATTTGACTCACATTTGAAAACGGAACACTTTACATTTTCTTGCTTTTTCACCGCACAGAATTAAGTTTCAGTCATTGATTACAAATGAAAAATCGAGCCATTGTGCTAGCTTCACACCCATCAACAAGGGGTGATTATCTATGATGGGAGAGTTTTTCCAGGGGACTCAGCTGTTGAATTATTTCTGAAATAGTATCCTACATCTCAAGATTCATTGTCAAGAAGAAAGATTTTTCGAAGCACACATTCTGTTAAATTCTGTTTCAAAACAAGAGAGATTTCTGGTTTCCAAAACAACCTTCTGGAGAGGATGAGACTGTACTGAAAAAAATATAGCTCCCAAAATAAATTAAATAAATCAGTAGTTATTCCAGTATAAGAGTACTTCCAGAAAATGGTTATCCATGTTACTGTGCTTAATGCAAGGCATGTTCAACTTAAAAAAGGCAAATTCAAATTCTGTGTAACACAGATACTGAAGTTCTCCTACTGGTGAATTATTCTAAGTTCCCAGCATGAACATACAAAATCCGAGTTATTTTACATTTTTTTTCATGTTGCTGCTCAGGTAACCTTCAAAGGTGAAGTACTGTAAGAATCTATACAATGTATCAACTACCAGAGATTCTAAGACTCATCTCTTCAAAGTCTTCAGTTAAGACAAATCACTGCAGTAGCAAATAAATTCTTATATGAACCCTTTTCCTGTTACACTTGGCCCTACATTTGAAAACCAGTGGTCACCCGAAGTAGTGGTAACTATCACTGGTATCAAGAAGAAGAAGAACTGGAGATCTTACACTTAGCATGTCTAAATAACAGAGGTCAAATAAAAATAAGTGGAGGACATGCCAACTCTGAACCACTGCTATTGCAAGGTGGCAGGATAACAAGACAAAGGACATCAGAACAAAAAAACCCCAAAACTCAGTATTTCTTAAGCATTACTTTCCTAACTTCCAAGCCTAGTGATTATTTCTCAAAAAATATGTTCAACAGAGAGAAAGATCTGGAAAGATCCAGATTAGCAGTGCAACCTTATAAAGAGGCTGAAGATGATACAATTCCTTCCAAGAAATCATTTCAGTAAGCAAAAGATTATCTACAAGATGAAACATTTAGCTCAGCAGGGCCCTGGGCAACCTGACCTAAGGGAGGATCATAGGACATTAGGTGTTGGAAAGGACCTTGAGAGATCATTGAGTCCAACCTCTGTGCCAGAGCAGAATCACCTAGAGTAGGTCACACCAGAATGCATCCAGGTGGGTTTTGAACGTCTCCAGAGAAGGAGACTCTGGGCAGCCTGTTCCAAGGCTCTGTCACCCTCACAGTGGAAAAGTTTTTCCTTATGTTCATGTGGAACCTCCTCTGCTCCAGCTTGCACCCATTGCCCCTTGTCCTGTCACTGGACACCACTGGGCAGAGCCTAGCTCCATCCTCCTGACACTGCCCTTCACATCTTTATAAACATCAATGAGGTCATCTCTCAGTCTCCTCTTCTCCAAGCTAGAGAGCCCCAGCTCCTTCAGCCTTTCCTCCTAAGGGAGATGCTCCACTCTCTTCAGCATCTTTGTGGCTCAGTGCTGGACTCTTTTAAGGAGTTCCCAGAGGTCCTTCTTGAACTGACGGACCCAGAACTGGACACAATATTCTAGATGTGGCCTTACCAGGGCAGAGTAGAGGGGAAGGAGAAACCTCTCTCAGTCTACTAACCATAGCCCTTCTAGTACACCCCAGGATACCATTTGCCTTCTTGGCCACAAGGGCACATTGGTGGTTCCTGGTCATCCTGTTGTCCACCAGGACTCCCAGGTCCTTCTCCTCTGCACTGCTCTCCAACAGGTCAGTTCCCAACTTATACTGGTCCACGGGGTTGTTCTTTCCCAGGTGCAAGACTCTGCACTCGCCCTTGTATTTCATAACATTTCTCCTCACTCAAGTCTCCAGCCTTTCTAGGTCCTGCTGAATGGCAGCACAGCCCTCTGGAGTGTCAGAGGGCTTCATCACCAAACCTGCTGACAGTGCACGCTGTTCCCTCATCCAGGTCATATATACTGAATAGTATTGGTCCCAGTACCAACCCCTGAGGGACTCTGTTAGGTACAGGCCTCCAGCTAGACTCTGCCCCATTGACCACAACTCTCTGACTTCCTTCCTTCAACCAATTCACAATCCATGTCACTACCCAATCCAGACCAGACTGCCTCAGTTTAGCCATGAGGATGTCTCTGCTGACTGCAAAAGGGTTGGGCTAGATGACCTTTGGAGGTCCCTTTGAACTCAAACTATTCTATGATTCCATGTCACTTTGCACAAGCCACTGCAGTGAGTGATACTCTGTATAAACTTTGAAAGATGTTACACTGAGACAAGCAGTCATGTATCAGCTGAGTGGTTATGAATTGTGTGGTTATTACTGCTGTTTGATGTAAATATGGTTTTCAACCTGATAGTCATTTTCAGCATTATAGCTTTTAAATCCATGTCTTGTACAAGAGCAGCAAGATTTCACTAGTGACATCCACTTTCCACACTGATTTACTACTTCTACAGATGCCTGAAGAGTATTGTTTTTAAGACTGTTACTCTGAAATTCTGAGCTCTATTGATTTTAGAAAAGCTTTGAGTTTTCCTTTCCCTCTCTCTCCTTCTCCAAAATATCATCAAAAAACTATCCATGTTTCAGTGACAAATGTTTGGTTGCAACAGCTTCAGGAGCCTTGCTAGCCTGTCAGGATATACCTCATCTGGTTGTGTAAAATAAGTCATCTGAAATTTAAATATAGTACAATAAGTAGCACATATTTGCATTAAATTTCAGTATTTCCTTTAGATGAGCTCATTATGTTTTTCATGTAAATTGCTACAATTCTGTACACAAAATCAACCTTTCTGATCCAAGCAGCAGTTCAGCAAAGGCTAGACAAAGCTCAAAATACATAAAGCTTATTATTACTGCTTCCCTTAGCAGTAATGGCCTCCACAAGAGTTGTAATAACTCAGGGACAGACTTCTTCATGGCCTGTAGATTTTGATACTTCTATTCTCCACTGCATGTAATAAACACTGTTTTTAAATTGGTTCTACACCCATTTGTTCATTAAATCCAGAGAACAAGATTAACAATACCTTACTAACCTGTTGTGCTGATTATAGTGGATACTAATGAGTGCTTTTAAAATTTTTATGTGATTATAATGATGCAAGATGATGTTTTTATTTAAAAAAATAAAACCAAAACATAAATATATCAATTAAATATAAATGGGGAAAATATTTCTGCAATGCAATTTGTAGAAATACTATTTTGACAGAGAAGATAGAAGTGCAGGAAATTCAGCTCAATAGGTAAAAAGATGCAGTCAGTAATCTCTTTGAAGTATGACAATTAGATCTATTATAGAACTGTATTTGATATGAAACAGTTAAGAATGAATTGAACATACTTTAAATTTGAATAACTTGTTGAAACTACCTTCTCATTGCTGTAAAGCAAATTTAAATTAAACCCAAACTTTTCCTTTTTTTTGTTAAATCCCACTGTTATCTTACTGAAATTAATGGACTACCTCTGGTCAGAGGTATATTCGATTTTGCACCATTATTTCTCTAGAGATACTTTCTATCAAGTTGCTTCATTAATCCCTCACTGACGTGAGTTTTCTTAACTTCAACTTCTTTCTAGCCTCACTTTCCTAACTCTTTGTAGCTATGACCTAAGAATACTTCTCATTTAAAATGTGATCTCGGTTCATGTAGCTCCTGCTTCAGCTGATTAAACCCAAGCCAGGACTATTGCTTTTGATTTTCTTGCTCTGTGACCATATTAGAAGTCAACCTACTGCTGCTACAATGGACAGAATTTATAACTCCTTTGCCTCTTCAGTTTCATGGATAATATTCTCCCCATAATTAATTAAAAGAAGATTGAAAAATGACAAAAATGAGGTTTTCAAGCCAGAATACCAAGATTAGCAAAATACTTGACAGATAAATGTAATATTTTACTACTAATTAATTTAAAAGTAGTAAAATACAACATAAACATTTATGGCTATAGCAGACTGATATTCAAAGAAGCAATTATTTTAGGATTGCTGAAGCAATCTTAAGTACTGAAGAAATAAGAGCTGATTTTCTACAATATTCAAAATTTTTAATGAAAATTGCTGCCACCAAAAATACATACAGAGAAGAATATATTTTTGCTAATCATGTTGTGGGAAAGTATACCTGACTTGATGCTACATTAGCAATCCCCTCACAATAACATTTATCTAGATTTTTTTCATTGCATATATTTTAGAATCTCCTTTTACCAGGTGTATTTCACATGTCCTCCCTTCCAAGTGCAGGTCAGAAATGCTAAGGTATATAGCACTGCTAACAGAGTTGAGAAAAGACCAAGTATTGCCTTTTATTAAGCTGGACTCTGGGAAAGCATCAGGCTTTAGCAGAGGGATAACACATTTAAAATCACTCAGGAACTGAAGCATTCCATTTTATTCAGGTTCCTTAACATCACCTATAATGGCACCAGCTGATTTCAGGTATATAGATACTGGAAACTCTCCTGTGTATTCTCAGGTTGACGAAAATTTTATTGCTTATGATATTTCTGATTGGAGTTACACAGAGTATGAAGTTTTAAAGACAAAAGAATGTATAACAGAACCTTAACTAGCATCTAAATTCTGTATCCATGCTTACTACAAAAAGCTAATGCTTGGTGGAATCGCAGCATCTCTGTTCCATTAGTCCTTACAAGCTGAAGCTCTATGGTAGTCTTAATAGTTCATGAGAAGTTCATTGTAGAAAACAAGTAGTGTCTCTGGCACAAGTTAATATTTTTCTAATTTTGCAGCTGTAAATCAGAGTTCCAATAAAATAGGTATGTAGGAACACTACAACTCGTGGATGGGTCACTTAAAAAATAGCTGTTTTCAGAGAATCCTGAAGACTTCTTTACCATTCCATTCAGAATGCTCTCCACACCCAAGGGTATCACTTCTCAATACAACCATGCATGCATTTCCTATAGTGCTGTGCACTCCATCATACAGAGGAGGTAAGAAATTCAAAACATCTTACTGCCTCGAAATGCTAAAACAGGATTCTAGAACATATATAGATAGTCATTTCCATTGCTTTGAGGTCTCTTTTCTGGCTTCATCTAGAATAGCATTAATTTTCATAAGAAGGTGGGAGGAAGCACAGCCAGGATAGTCTGACTAAAGTAGCTGAAATCCAGAATGTATCAAACCTCTTAGGAAAGCAAAAAGACATTAATCTAGTGCTTGACCCTCTGTCTCCTGAAACCAAGAAATGCACTAAATTAATTTGCTTCTTTGGGAAGGTATCATTGACCATTTACAGTTTTTTCCACCAATTAAATTATTACACATTGCTGAACAATGGAATTGTGTTTGTTTCAGGTTTTTCTTCCTCAACTCAGTAAAATAAAGCAGAATAGCTTTTAAATTATTCTTTTATTTTAAATTATTATGAGGTATGACTAATCCTGGGGTGCATCAAGAAAAGTGGTCCAGCAAGTCTAGGGAGATTCTCTTCCCCCTCTACCCTGGTGAGACCACACAGATCAAGAATGATGGAAATCTATTGAAGCTCTCAAAAACAGAGAGCTCTGAGGGTAACTGCTGGATGTGAACAACTCTGCAATGAAGAAATACTGAGAGATCTGGGGCTGTTTAGTCTTGAGAAGGCTGAGAGGGGATCTAGTCAACATGTATAAATATCTGAGGGGGGTGTCAAGATGAAAATGATGACCTCTTTTTGGTGGTGCCCACTAAATAGGCCAAGGAGCAAGGGGTAAGCGCTGGAACACAGGAAGTTCCATCTCAACATGAGGAGAAACTTCTTTTCTGAGACGGTGACAGAGCACTGCGAGAGCCTTCCTGTGAGGCCTGCCCCAGGCAATCCTGCTCTGGCAGTGGGGTTGGACTCAATGACCCCTGGAGGGCCTTCCCAACCCTGAACATTCTATGATTCAAGGCAAAACTTGGCTTTTTAGCATTCTCCCACTTCATTTGCAAAACTGTTTTGCAGACCAAATAATCTGAGAAATTGACCAGTGACTGACTGCTCAAGTTAAAATTATGAAAAGTATGCCCAGAACTCTGATGGGAAGGACTTTATATTTAATAATTCTTTGTTTAAAAAGGCCACATAATTTTTTTGGTCTATTTTTACAGGGATGATTGCTTTACTGATCCACTGACTTCCTTAGTAAAGGAGGTGATTGGTTTTTTTGAGAGATATTCACAAGTGTCTTTGTAAACACTCCCTTAAAAAATTAATTCATTAAAATAAACATGCAAACAAAATCATAGAATCATAGAATCAACCAGATCAGAAGAGAGTTTCAAGACCATCCAGTCCAACCCAGCACCCAGCCCTATCCAATCAACTAGACCATGGCACTAAGTGTCTCATCCAGTCTTTGCTTGAACACCTCCAGGGACAGCAACTCCACCACCTCCCTGGGCAGCCCATTCCAATGCCAATCACTCTCTCTGTCAAGAACTTCCTCTAATACCCAGCCTATACCTCCCCTGGCACAACTTGAGACTGTGTCCCCTCGTTCCGTTGCTGGTTGCCTGGCAGAAGAGACCGACCCCCACCTGGCTATACCCTTCAGGTAGTGGTAGACAGCAATGAGGTCATCCCTGAGCCTCCTCTTCTGCAGGATGCACGCCCCCAGCTCCCTCAGCCTCTCCTAACAGGGCTGTGCTCCAGGTCCTTCATCAGCTTCACTGCCCTTCTCCAGACACGTTTCAGCACCTCAACATCTCTCTTGAATTGAGGGGCCCAGAACTGGACACAGTACTCAAGGTGTGGCCTGACTAGTGCTGAGTACAGGGGCAGGATAACCTCCCTTGTCCTGCTGGCCACACTGCTCCTGACACAGGCCAGGATGCCTTTGGCTCTCCTGCCCACCTGAGCACACTGCTGGCTCATGTTCAGCTACTATCTACCAGCACCCCCAGATCCCTTTCTGCCTGGCTGCTCTCCAGCCATTCTCTTCCCAGCCTGTAGCACTGCTTGGGGTTGTTGTGGCCAAAGTGTAGAACCCTGCACTTAGCCTTGTTAAATCTCATCCCATTGGCCTCTGCCCATGCATCCAGGCTGTTCAGGTCCCTCTGCAGAGCCCTCCTACCCTCCAACAGATTGACACTTTCTCCTAACTTGGTGTCATCTGCAAGCTTACTGATGATGGGACTCAATCCCCTGGTCTAGATCATCAATAAAGATACTGAACAGGACCAGGGCCAGCACTGATCCCTGGGGGACATCACTATTGACTGGCTGCCAACTGGATGTGGCATCATTCACCACTCCTGCTAAGTTTCATAGATTTCTTCTCTGACTCTATATAATGTTCAGTAAGTTTCGTGTAGCCTGATACGATCTACTACACTAAGGAAGAATAAAGATGGGTTTTTTTGTTCTGTGATGAGGCTACAATTTTCAAAACCTCTAGATGCTCTCCTTCACTTCCATACTCTTCTGACTGGTAAAAAAGGTCAAATAATTGCTTTATTTCTCTCTTTGTGAAAGTTATTTAGTGTATAAGCACTAATAATATTTACAAGCCATACTGGCATGAACTGTACCAGGCACGATAGACACAATAAGAAGTATTGCTGTGTAACTTCATTAGAAACAGAAATTCTAACAAACACCCTATTCACCATTCAAATAAGCAGAAAGCTGCATTCCCTGAGGAAAAGAAAGCACAATTAATGCAGCATAATGCCCATTCCTGCATTTTGAAAGTCTCTACGTACACACTGCTTCCTAAGACTAAGTCAAATATGGCCCAAAAGGACATGATTTATACAACAGTAAGGCACTTCCTTGAAGCTTTATTTTGAAATTCTGGGAAATGGCTTCAGCTTGAAAAATTACAAATTGAAAACATGGATATAGAGAAATAACACTTTAAGTTTAGTGTGCATCTGTTTTGATTCTCTTTCCCATGGGTACAGGGACAATCTAAGAAGAAATATATCCTGAACAACATTAATCAATTTAAATTTAACAGGTGCCCTGAGAAATTCTTGGGGGAAAAATAAGTGACAGAAAATGTCAGAGTAAGCAGACACAGTATAAAATGTCATTTATATGTGATCTCAAATCTAATTTTTCCATTAATAATGTCTTAATGTTGTGCCTGGAGTGATCATTATTTCATTTATATGGAGTATCTGAAGATTGGCTACTTGGTCTTATAGTGGTAAATGTAAGTGGTAAATGTAGCTTTTAGTCTCTTTCAAAGGGTTCCCCTCAGCACTAGGAATTGCACCTGTTTGACAGCAGCACATAGGAATTCCACAGCTGCACATTTCACAGTCCACTGAGAGATTTACATACTTACAGTACTATATTAAATATCTTCTTGAAATAAGGAACAAGGAAGCAAAGCTGAAAAAAACTGTCTTACAGTATGCTGATCAAAATTCTTGGCAAAATAAACAAAATCACCGAATACTTTAGGAAAACTCATTAACTGCTACTAAGGTCCATGTTCTGCTGATCTGTTGGCCTGTTTTATGCATAATAGGTATGCCCACAAAAATTTTTTTTTTTTTTTTTTTTGCTATTATCTTTCCCATTCAGAAGTCAGTGAGTGCAGTCCTGTGACAAGATAACTGATGGATGGCACCTTTTTTATTGTTGTGCTGGTTTGAGGCTAATTGGAATATTTTAATGGAGAAAATTATATTACAGGCTGAGAAAACAATGGTGATGTCTACCTCACTTATAGGCTTGCTGAGATGTTTAAGAATAAGAACATAAACATAGATAAGTCAGTCGTTTCTCAGGCTGTCTGGCTTCTTACTTTCTCCTCTCTGCTGAGTAACCTTTCCTTCTAACCCCCCTGGCTGATCCTCCAAACTCATCTTGCACGTAAGCCAAACCCTGGGGTAAGGTAGAGGGGTGGGGAGAAGGTGGAAGGGTGGTTGGGAGCCCCTCCTGGGGACTCTGATTTCCAGGAGGGATGTTGTGTTTCTGTATTACCTTTAACTGGTACATTTCTGTAAATATTCCTGTATATAGTGTATATATCTGCTTGTATATTGTGCTAAGCTGTAAAGAGAGCTTCATTCCTTAACTTCCAGCTGGCTGAGTCTAGTCTGGGTGATTTTACAAAGCGTGGTGGGGCAGGGAACTCCCAAACCATCACGATCATTTAGCCTGTGTTTCTGTTCTGGGGTGGTGTGGCGCGATTGGTTTTCAGGGTGCTTTGATTTGGGCTTTGTTTTCCACAAGAGTAGAAGAAGTGGCAGACGCTAAAACGAGAGAGAAATCACTTTTTCTTTGGACAAATTACTAAGATTGCTTAGCAGGTGCTCTTCTGACTAGAATATTCAACTGCCTAGAAGGACACAGAATGCAGCTGGAAACCTGCAGGTTATAAAGAGACAGAACCGTGGCACTGAGGAAAATGGAGCTGACAAGTGATGCCAGAGACATGATCCAAAGTTTAAGGAACAAAGCAATTTGAAATGTCATTCAGTTAACCAGTGTTAAGTCTGTAAGCAGGGAATTGCTGGGAGGAACAAAGCAGGTGAGGAGAAATGTGTAAAGAATTTTATTTCTTTTTTTATTGTCCTTATTTTGCTTGTTTGTTTGCTTGTTCCTTTGATGAGGGATTTTTTTGTTTGTTTTGGGCTCTTTTGTGTGTGTGTGTGTGTAATTCCAAAAGATTCATGTCTCATCTTTCAGTCTAACGTACAATGTTTCTGCTTTAAATGTCTTCTGGTCTGTAGTTCACTACTACTACAACAAAAAAAAAAAAATGATAGACTTACTCACTTCAAAGCTCTGGTTGACTGGAGGTGTTGTCAAAGTGAGAGAGCAAACATTTTAAAAGAGGGAAGGCAGGAGGTAAAGAATTGCTACAAATTTTTCCAAGTGATAAAGTTGCCACAGTTTTAGTATCAGGCACCCTTGTCTGTTATTGTGATAGTGCTTTGGGTGATGGTACAGTAAATATACAAGTGGCAAAATTCAGAGTGTTGAAAAAAAAATCCTGTAATGATATAGAGAATCAGATTGTACAAATTATAGTGATAAAAACCACACATATTTGTAGGTGACCATGCATGCCTTCTCACGTGTGCACACACAATGCACTCAAATTTTAAAATGCAGATCAATGAGAAGTGTTGTAGTAACCATTCTTCTTCTAACCAACTATGAATTACATTTACATTCTCAATAAAGCCAGTGCAACACACTAAACCTAAAGCAATTAAGTCTCTATTGCTTGAAGATATGTCAGTGTGCAATGTCTTAAAATAGCATTCTCTAATTCAACACTAAGACATAGTATTATCATAGTATCACAGTATAAGCAAGGTTGGAAGAGACCTCAAAGATCATCAAGTCCAACCCATTACCACAGACCTCGAGACTAGACCATGGCACCAAGTGCCACGTCCAAACGTGCCTTGAACACCTCCAGGGACGGTGACTCCACCACCTCCCTGGGTAGTCCATTCCAGTAGTGAATGACTCTCTCGGTGAAGAACTTTCTCCTCACCTTGAGCCTAAACCCCCCCTGGCACAGCTTGAGACTGTGTCCTCTTGTTCTGGCGGTGGTTGCCTTAGTAATAAAACTCTCTTCACTATGGTATGAAGAACAGTCTGCATGACAATCACAGCTTAGGAACTTAAAATTTAATACTTATATGGGTTCACAAATAATAGCATTAGCTAATGAATTAAAACAAACATTTTCTGCCTTGAACTTACCCTTGTTAGATATTACAGGAATCCCAATGAGACTGTGTAAATTTTCAAACAGGCTGTATTGGAATCCTGGGTTTGCTGACAAATTATGGATTTTATATTATATACACAACACGATTTGTTTGACAGAGCTCAAGTAAGTACACAGTTTGCATCTAAGTTTCTCTGCAAAGATCACTTTTGACAGCAAGCAACACATTGTGTAAACTACTCAACAGACTCAGGAGCTGCATACCTCCACACATACCACTGTGCCCCTCATTCAAGCAGGCAGAAAATGATTGGGTCAGTGACTGTCCTCTTGTTCTGGCGGTTCATTTGTACTTAGAATAAACACGTAGGTATCTATATTTTGCAGAGACTGACTTGTTTCAATAACCTGGTTTACATACTTAAATTAAAGACCTGCATTTCATTACACTGCACCTAGTAACAGAGCAATGGTCCCTGAGACACTGCCAAGAAGGCTGAAAGGTAAGGTTAAGGACATACTGGGTGTTAAGTCAATGCTGAAAGCTTTAGAAAATGTAGGGGTTGCTAAATACATGTAATTTTAATCTGGGAAAATAATTTTATTCTTATGTAGCATATACACACTTATCAAAAAGGTATCCAAATCGGCATCTGGATATATTAACAATAAATTATTAATAATATATTAATAATACTTGTCTCAAGATATTGAAAAGTATTTCAGAATTTTATAGTTACTTCACATTGACAAAAACCTATTTTATATATCTACATAAAGACACTTATATATCTACATGAATGTCTTTAATACCTGTAAGTGATATGTTTGTGTTGCCACTTCTGTCCCGTTAACGCATAGCGTTTCCGACGAATGCTAAATTTGGAGCTACCTCTTGTTTGGTCAGGCACACCACATCGTGGTTTCTTCATCCAGCTGCAACAAACAGCACCAGAGTTAAAGCAACATGAAAGAAAAATAGTAACAACTACACACAACTAATGAAACATTATAATTTTTTTTTTTAAGTTACAGTATTATCAATTTTGTGTTTATTGGCAACAACGACTAACAAAAAGAGCAGCCATCTTTCTACCAGATACGTAGTTTGTAGAACTTCATTGCATCCCATGACACTCAGAAACTCATTTCTTTGACTTTAATTTTCCTAGTTTTCCTTTGGCTACAACCTCTGGAAAAAAAAAAAAAAAAAAAAGACTTCCCAACTGGACAAAACTTCACTGTCATTTCTTCCTGATTCATTCAAGGTCATTATAATTTGTATTACTTGTCTGCTGATGGTGAAGTACATACATAAAGATTTAGTCAAATCATTAGTTTCTAAATTACTTTTTGTTTTCTGTGATCATTCTCTTTTGTCTCATTCTCATGATGTTGACCAAGCTTTGAGCTCTTTTAATCATAGAGCCCTGTTATTTTTTTTTTTAATCAAGACACTGAAACTGATAACTTTAGAATACTATCAAGTTCTTCATTGTATGGAAAGAGAGTTACGTAGAAGAGTATCTCATTGCAACTGTAATACTCCCAGTGGAGATATCCAACTCAAAAAAAATCTGTCTAAGAATATTTAATGCTCTACACAACCAAGATGAAAAGGTCTAAATCATAGACAATCGCAATGTCAACATTAGGATGATATCTAATTCAGAAGCATGAGTTCAACAGCAGTATCATTGAACTGTTTCTCATTTGTAGTGTAAGGGGTTGTTTAGCTTAAGTGAACAAAACTCAGCTGAAGTTATTATTTTACAAGCTGAACAGCTACAGAACAATTTACCATCAGGAAGATAGTAAGACTAAAGACATTCAGTGCATAAGTAAAAGACAAATGTCCTTTGCTACTTTTCCAGTTCATTTGACTTTATTTCTATCATGCCAAATAATTACTAATGCAAAAGCTGTAGGTTTCTGATGGTATTTACTGCAAGAGCAGCCACGTCCTATATTCAGGCTTGCATGAATGAACATCTCAACATTAAGGTGGCATTTAAGCATTGTTTGATAAATAAATACATACACATCAGTTATAGATATGTAAGGCTGGATGAGAGAAGTGCAATTTGAACTGCCATCTCAGAGTGCAGACTCCTTTTAAAACACATGCAGGTAAGAAAAACTTTAAAAAACAAAGCCATAAGCAAACAAACAAAAAAACCCCACCAAACAACAACAAAAAAATCCAAACAAAAAAACCAGCCAAACAATCAAAAACCAACAAAAAACACCCCATCACCACCACTAACCAACTAACCAATCTTCCTTCCTCTTTTTAGTAGATATTTGTTCAGAATACACAAAATGAAGAAAACTTTCTTGTTTTGTTCAAAAGAAGACATGGAATATTTGCAGTACAAAGAAGCATGTGTGTGTGTTTAAAAAATTGTGCAATCTAATGACATAGTTGATTTTTCAGTTCTGTACCCAAGGAATAAAACTTGCATTATACATATTGCATATACCAACACAAGGCAAACTACATTGCATACTGACTGAATTTTTGGAGAAGGGCTAATCCAGTCAAAAGCAGCCACACTGCTCATAAATCTGTGTGAGGAGGTTAAAGTCTACAGCCAGACTTAGGACACTTTATATACACTGTAGCTTTGGATGGATAGGAAATCATTGTTTAAATGTGTAAGTAGAAGATAAGCCCAGCAGCCTGTGGGGAAAATACAGACAATGCCAAGATGAGACTGTGCCTCATTTACACTCAAAGGCTACAGAAGTGCCTGAAAAAACTTCGATGACTGTAGTAGTACAACTGGGGAAGCCAAAATATATGTTTGCCTGAAGACACTGAGTTCATATTTACCTGTTTCAAATAAGAAACACAGGATTATTTCCTCTGATTCTGGTCAGAGTAGTTACAAACCATGCATGGCACATCAACCACTTGACTGTTACTTATATCTGCCAGTTAGTGTATTCAAAGACAATATTGCAAAATCTACAAAATTTTACCCCACCAGCATTTGCTGAAGCACCCTGCAACTTTCCTTCAGGTTCCTCTGCTCTTTTTTGAGAGAGTTGTCAGTTCAACAAAGTTGATGTTAGCAATTTCTGGGATTAAATATTATTTAAGAGCTTAATTTCCTCTAATAACAAAAGAAAAATTAAAGGAAAAAATCTGCCAAAGAGCAATTTATTCTTCTAAGTAAAAAAGGTATCATATTTACACTTCAGCAAACATGACTGAATTTGGATCAGAAATCAAAAAACTTTTAGACATGTCAATAATACTTTTTCTCATTGCATGATAGATCACCATGCAGTTACACATTTTAATGAGAGTATGTTTAAATTTTGCTGTTGAAACTGCCTACATAATATAGGAAAATATATATACACACAACATCAGTGTTCTCACCTTAAGGTGATATCCCTACATGAAAAGAAAGAGGCAAGGAATAAAGCTAAAATCTAACTATCATATTTTATTAGAAACACTGTGCAAAAATGTCTTATATAAAATATATAATAAATCACTTATAACTGTAATGTTTCAAGGGCAATGTCTTTAAATCAATTGAATTAGTCCACCTTCCCTTAAAAAAAAAAGTTTAAATTTAGTTTAACTGATAGAGAACTATTTTAATAACAAGGACTGCTCACTGGCAAGCCAGGGGTAGCGTAAATATTCCAGGTTGTGAATTTAAAAATTAATCTTCAAAGCTGTTATTTAAATAATCTTTCAAGTTCTGTCAAAGGTTCAACACTCTTACATAAAATGCTATTAGCATAAAATGTTTTACACTTAACATTTTATATTAGAAGTCAAGATCTGTAGCATGGATTCAAAATACAGTATCATATTATTTTACTAGAACTAAGGACAATCCATTTTTAGCAGAACAAAACATAGCCCAAAATAAATTGTTACAAAATTTGAGCAGCCATTACTTGTTCTTGCATTGATTTTGAAGTGGTATGTACCTATTAAGCACCTTATGCTTGTATGCTTGCTGATGTAGATGAGCAAGGGACGTTCCATGCTGTCATGCTGCACGGCTCACTACTGTTCTTACATGAGGACTGGGACTGTGGTTTGGGCACAATATAAATCCTAATGTAAATCAAATGGAAGCCTTTGCACAAGGGGCTCAGAAGCTTTCAGGAAATTATCTGCACATAAAGTGCAAGGAAAGAAGCAATTTGTTGCTGAAGAGTTGGACTATCAGCAAATCCATCACTTAGATCTTAGTCAAGCTAAATTTAGCAGTCAGAACTTAAACCAAATTTAGCAGTCAGAACTTAAACCAAAACAAAAATTACATTATTAGTACTGGAGCTCGGTGTTATCTAGCACAGAAACAATGCAGAATGTTAACTTCTGTCACATAAATTTTCCTTTAAAAAAATTAACATGTTAAGCACAGGTTTTTGAACAGCAATTGTTTTCACACTGACTGGGAAGAAGACTTCTCATCAGTAGTAATCAATAAATGCTCATGACAATTGAGGATACTTAGTGTGCAATACACTATTCCATCTGGAGAGGAAAATGACAAAAAAACCCAGTAATTTATATTTTCTTCCAAGTGTAGCTACTTTTAACATTATATGATAAGGGTATTCCATGTTCTTGCTTCCTTGTTGAAGCTTTGTATTGGCTTTGTTTTGGGTTTTTTAATAATTGCTTTTAATTTTTTAAAAGGAGCATAATGGTAATGATTTTGCCTTACTTCATCTGTCTGCTTCTGAAGTTGTAGAAATCTTTTATGCAGCAGCCCCTCAAAATTAATATTTTATTAGTACTCAATAAAAAGGTTTAATTGTGACTAATGTACTCTATCTGTAGACTATGTCACATCAAATTCCTCTCTTAGCTCCATTAGTTTGAATCTTGAGAAGCTATATATGTCAAGAGAATTAAAACAGTTTAGACTCACAGAATATCTGAAAAGATTAAAATAAAAATATGCAGCAGAACTGTGATGCTTTTCCACTAGAGAGAGCACTAAAACTGAACTGCTCATAACACAAACCAGTTGCTTCACCAGATTTTGTTATTTGATGGTTAGGAGGAAGAATCTGTCTTCTCAGTTTCTTAAGCCTTCAGAAAAAAAGTTTTGGCCTAATGTAGAACCAAAACACTAAAAAGCCCTAAGAAGCATTTGGTTAAATGTTCCCCTCCTCATTTATCCTTTGCCAAAACTACTATTTAGGCTATGCATAATATTTTTGGTGGTGGTGCTTTGGGAGTGGGTTTGGTTTGTTTGTTTTAGTTTTGTGTGTATGTGTGTGTGTGTCTGTTTTGTAGGTTTGTTTGCTGTTGCTGTTGTTTTTTGGGTGGAGTTACAGCAAACCAGGAAAATAAAACAAAGATTCCAATTTGACTAAGTGCAGCTTGGTGGCTGGAAATGCTACAGGCATTTAAGAAAACTACTGAATGGTACCCTTGAACTTCTTGTGAGGAGAGATTGGTAAATTGTCAAAATATCTTTCCTTTTTCTACTGCACTCTGCTATTGCAGGACTTCACTAACACTCCTCTAAGTAACAGGAAGTAGACAAAGAGCGATGACAGGTTTGGTATTCCAGTCTTGTTACCGACAATGATTTATTGGCAAGGCTTTTCACTGAAGGTTTGCTGTGGATCCACGACCTTATCTATATAGCTTTTGTGCAACAATATTCATAAATAAAATAGATCACTGAGTTGATTTCAACATCTAAAAATGTATCATTCACTATTACTCTGTGACTGATAATTAATACATTAACAGCAGAGACCACATATTTATGAGATTACATCTTGATGATGCACCTTGAAATAAACTTGTATAGAAGGTCATCTGAGAATTAAAATAAACCTATTTGCCATTTCCTTATAAAGGATGACATTAAAACAAAACAAATGCCTTGCTCTTGTTGCCATCCTACATGTATGCCAAAAGGTTTGTTTTTCAGTTTAAAGGGACATATGACACATTTTGGACATAAACATGTAGAATAGTTTTAAGAAAAGACAACAACTAGTCTTTTTCTATTTAGCATGTTTGGTTTAGGAATGTGAAAGATCAGGATGCCAACAGTGAGTGCACTTTCAGAACTCTTTCTTTTAATGAATCATTGACTCTGCCTGGTGATACTACAGCACCTCATGCAAATGTCAAACAATATTTGCATTGGCTCTGTCATTTTCATGATACCTCTATTCAGAACATCTTGCCTTTTTTATGCCTGTATTGTGATGTTGCATTCTACCACTTAATTCCTCATCCTCAGCAATAAGTGTGCATCATGTTTTTCAAGCCTCACGGGCAATAAAGTACTAAGTAAATAAATAAATGTATATATTTATGTATCTATGAATAAATAAAAACAAATGAATAGCAAATAACATGGGAGATGAAGGAACACTGTTCATATTTATGCATACCAAAATGCTTATTGAGGGATTACCTTTTGTTCAGAGCAGCGAAATCCCCACCCCCTGAGACTTCTGGTGCTGCTGCTGCAGGACATTATTTTACTGTTCATATCCCCAAAGCTGGTTCCTATCAAGTTACTGCTACAATTTCTTTTAATTGTTTATCCTTCTTCAAGACATGGTACAGTAGCAGGTAAATCCTCATGCACAAGATGAGAACATATTGTTTTATGATGCGTGTACTGTATTCTATTGCGTAATTCCAACTTTGTGTGGGATTATACCACAGTAATCGCAGAGAAAGAAATGGTAAACATATCTATGGATATGTGATGTATCTATGGTTACATATATAGGGCCAAAATAAAATACATATACTTTCTGCTTAGATAAAAGGGAAAGTTATTTCAAACTTTTACAAAATACTACCATAAATGAGCAATTGAGGAAAAAAAAAAAAATCACTCTTTGTTATATAGTCATAGTACCTATGAATATTCAATGGTTTTAATTGATGGTAAATTGAGTTCACATTTTTTCTCAATACCAATCCAAATGTGACAAGTGTTAACATTCCAGTTCTGTTCCTAACCAGACTCAAGTTAATGCAACTCCAAACACATAGGTAAATGCAGATTTACCTAGGTATTGCCATACTTTGTCTTTTTGAGTAGAAGGAAATGATATGTCAAAAGATTTGGAAGACTCAAATGTCTATCAGATGGTAAAATTAATGTTTTGGACTGTTGCACTGATGGATTCATTTGTCTCTTACATAGCAGAAATGAGACAACCTTGCTGATGTGCTGGCCAACAATGTCAGTCTAGCAAACAAACCACTTCCCCTTGCAACTAAAGAATTGCATTTTTTAAATTATTATTTCTTTTTGCACCTCACTAGCTGATACTTTCAGATAAGAGATGGTCTTCACTTTTCCACTTTACCACTTACTTTCTTCTCTGTACTGTGAGATTATTTTCCTTTTGGTGAATTATACTGCCTCTTATAAACCTCCCACTAATGTGTCTCTAAAAGGAAACTAGTGACTGGTATAGCAGCATTCTCCCCTCTAGGATCAATCACTGAAGCTGCGTCCAGGTTGAATCATAAACATGCTTGTAAGTACAGTTGTCTCGAGATGTTTACTCCTTTTCTACTGCATGTTCTGAGGTCCTTTAAATTCCTAAACTGAAGGATGTGTGGCCAACTCACCTCCCCTTATGGGAACCCTAAAACTTGCTTTACTTTATTGCTTTTCAGTGCATTAACACCTGTGCCAGGGGAATAAAATTATTTTTCTAATTTTGCCAGCATTTTGAGCAGTCTCTTCTCTAAACTCTCAGTGAGAGAAAAATCCTTTGTACCAGCTACTATACCAAAAAAAGAATAAGGAAAGATGACACATCAGCAGGCAGTTGGTGAATGGGAAATGAAGGAGGACTTTTTTTTCTATCCTAAAAAGTATTTTAGAGAATTAGTAATAGCATTAACAATAATGTTGGATACATAGTGACAGAAATATTTTGTTTATGTTTGCTTCTCAAACAAAGTAACTTTTTCCTAAAATCATAAGACAATCTTCATTGCATTTTAACTGGAATGAATCCAAGAAGCACTTCAAACCTTAATACCAGATATGTTTTCTTAATTTCTGGTTTCTAATATTCTTTTTAGTTACCGTTGTTTTGAATTTTCCTGGTGCATTTTTTTTGGCATAGTATGTAGAGTTTTTTAGAAGTATCTTTCAATAGCTCTGCTTCACAGTTTCTCAGTAGAATCAGACACTGTCAGCCTTACCAACTTCAAAATTGTAAAGGGCATGCAGAACTATTCCAGTTTCATTGCATGTTCAAATGACCACATCTGGTCTTTTGTTACTGGGAACCATTAAATGAATGAGCCAGTGGAGTGTGATAAATTGTTTTCCAATGTGGATAAGGAAATTTATATTAAAGACTTTCCAGTAAGAACAGATTCTTTCCACTGTATGAATTCTTGCCAATTTTGAATGGGTTTCTCCACTTCCCCACTGATAACATTTTGGACCTTTAGTTAACCTTGAAACATTTTCACTCAAATCACATGCCCAAAGGCAGCAGCAGTTAGGCAGGTGACTACCTGAGAACAAGAAATACAAACTACATATTAAAAAAAAAAAAAAAAAAAGAGCAAGGAGATAGAGAAACATTTTAACTCTCCATCTAAAACTGCAACACTATTTGCATATATCCAGGTCACCCTGCTTCATGTGGCTTTATAAAGTTTTCCCAGTTCTTTTTATCCCTGCTTGAAAACAGAAAAGTCAAGAGCAGTTCAGTAAAGGTTACTTACTCAATTGTATTCCTGTCCACTTTTCCTGTCATATTAATGCCATAGAACTGCTGCATTGCAGCTATAGCTGATTGCATGGTTTCTGCAGAGCGCAACACCGACATTCGGGGGTCAGTTGGTGGAAGGTAGCCATACTTTTGTAACCATACCTGCAATGACAAATGCAGTTGCTATTAAGTAGAAATTAAAGGTAAATAAAAATGCTACCTAGTAATTACTTTTGATCATGTATAATGAAGCTTCTAATTCACCAAGCATAAATTCTGTTAGTTTGGTTTGGGTTTGTTTGAAAGGAAGAAATTCTTTGAGGCCTTTATTTTATCTCTTATATTAAAGATTTTGGTGGTTTAAAACTTAAAGTGTTTTCTACTCAGAAGCTATCTATATTATCTGAAACCAACTGCATCAAGTATTTATTTAACATATTTATTTATTTGAAGTGACACCTTAAATTTTTTTGAAATATCTGGAGCCAGAGTTAGATGCTTAAGCAGACAAAAACATAAAATTGACACTATATGCCACATAAAATTGTCTGTCCAAATGGTACATAATAATATTCATCAACTACAATAGTAAATTCACAGTAACTCTCACACCATCACCCTATATCATTATCTCTCAAATAATATGAAAGAGAGGGTGGGGAGACATTGAGCTTTCTGAGAACAATGTCAAAAATCACACATGTATAAGTCAAGCAAGCGACCAGGAGACAGCTAAGCAGCAGAGTCTGTCTCCACTTATAGAAAACTCCCTGAATAAGATGATGTTCCTTTTCAGATCAAGGTGGGATTAACGACAACTGTTCATGCTCTTAACTATGCAGAAGTGAGAGGAGAAGGCATGATCCAAATAACTGAAAGCTTTATGGGTTAAAGCTTGTAAGATCTTAATACCTGGAAAATCCCTCTGAAACACACTGTCTCTCTAAGTAACATTTCATAAACAAGTAGTTGCAGTTATCTTAATGTTTCTAAGCGGTCTCAAAATCTAGCCTATACAAAACACAATGTAAGACTTTTGAGATAATAAATCACTAAAGTATCTATAAAAACATTTTAGTTTCTCATCTAAGGACTGGAACTGCTCACCAGAAAAGTACAGGTATTGACAATCTACCAGAAACCATTAAACTGTATTGCTGCAGCCTCATTTCCCCCAGTAATAAAGTACTTGTAACTCTATAAATCTGATACTCTGTTCTTAAGAAAAAAGAAGAAATTAATTTAAAAATTGGTTCAGCCACTTCTTTCATTCAAGTTCACAGATTCTGAATCATTACATTAATGTTACCCACCCACTCTCTCTATATGCTGTGTTGTGGGCTCTGCCTGCCTCATAAAACACTTCTGGGTTTTTTATCTGTTGATACACACTGTTCATACACAGCCTAACACCAGACTCTGTAGTCTGAAAATTCCAGCCTTAAGCTTAGCTTGCAGAGCCCACCAGACTCAGTTCTGTAGCACGTTAACCATATTGCTTGTACTCTTTCACAGACCCAGTGAAGAACCTCATGGTGGATGAACTTATCTCTATGGTTCACTTTACTAACCCTGAAGATGTATTAAAGGTGAAAATTGTCTCAGTGTAAATAAAAGATCAAACTGGCACTCAAGGTAGGGGAAATCTTCAGGTTATGAGTTCAGATATTTCTAATTTAAACAGGTTTACTTTCTCATAGCACAGTTCAGACACAATCTCAACAATATTGTGTGCAGCTCACAACATGGAGATACAATACAGGCAGGATTAAGACCCAGTCTAGCCTCATTCACCTTCATACTATCGCTGTAGACAGTAGCCATTCAGAATTAAATTTTGTTTAATAGCTGGGGAGATGATCTTATTTACAGTAGAAATTAATTGCTAGTCTGTACCTACTTCCACATTTACATACTTTCCCTTTTTGGTGACTTCTTTCACTCTTCATTGGCAAACTTTTAAGCACTGTCTGTGATAGACATGGATCATCACACAAATAATTTAGTTTATGTATTTTGCAAAGGAGGTCTGTTTTTCCTTCCAATACTGAACAATAGCTCTGAAAGGCCAGCTAGAGCAGAGAGGTTGGCAAGAGCAACACAACGTGTGGAAACAAAATCATGGAAGCAAGAGCTAATTTCAATGTAGTATGTACAGTCCCTTTGAATTAACATTTACAGTGAGTCTGTTTCAGAATGTAGTTACTTTGTGAATCATTTTCCTGAGTCAGTGATATCAAATCAAATGATAAGGCAAAGAAGAAAAATCACTCTGAGCAGCATGTCACTGTTGTGTAAAATGATGCCACCTTCTTAGCCTGAATTTGGTAAGCAGACAGAGCTCGGCACACAAAAATGGCAGGTTTGTGAGGCCACCTATCACCATCCAAGACCAGCTTCACTAGGGGATAATTGAAGGAAACAGACATAAAGGGTTACAAGTAACAACATTTACTGGGAGCTAAACCTTCAGATATCTGAATTATAAAAGCTATATAGAGAAAAAATACCTTGGGGAGTACTCCTGATGGGAGAAGCATATAGAGAGGACAAACAAGAATGTGGCACAGTGCCACTGCAGACACAGAAAAGGAAAAAAAAAGAGCTGGCTGGGAGGTAGCAGGAGAGGACAGTGTAACCTTTTCCCTCTTAAAGAGACTTATATACACGTTCAATTACACAATAGCCTATCATTGAACAAAGCAAGCAGACCACCTAAATCTTTCCTCAACCTTCAAAACTGCAGCTATAAGAGAAAGCCAATGTACTAGAAAGTTAGGTGATACTTGGAAACCAAGTTTCTTGTCTTGAAAATTCAGACAAATTGACCTCCAAGACTAATAACTGGAGAATACTTGGAGCTAGTAACAGTTGGTAGCACTAAACACTACTTTTCTGTCCCTGTGAGAAAGGATCCTGAAATAGGAGACAACAAATGTGGTTCCTGCTGCATTCCTCATTTTTTTATAAACAAATTTGGAAGGACCTGAGCTTAATCTGACACATATATGGACTATGATACTCAGATCTCCTCAGGAGAAGAAGTTTAACTTCAAAATTAAGTTCTAAATACATAAGAAGGTAAAACAACAAAGGGAAAGAGACAGAATAAGTCAGACACAGAAAGTGAACAAAGAAAAGCAATTTTCTAATCGTCCTGTATTTTTGAGACAGCCTATGAAAGAAATTGTGATCACAAGAATTTGATCACAAGAATTTGCCCTTCCCCAGCTACTGAAATTAGACATCTCTGCCTCAATGCACTTCAGCAATGACAGTGCATGTTGGTGAGTCATCCTGAGGAACTCATCTGTCTTGGAACAAGGGAAGAGTGAAGTAGACCCATCTAACATGACGTTCAGGATGCCAACAGAGACCCTTTACACAGAATCCAACAGCACTGATATGTCCTGTTCCCTTACGTAGTTTAGGAAGATAAAATACTGCTACTTCAAGTGAAATTTTGGGCAGGACTTTCTTGTCCTGCAGCAAAATTAAAGCCATGGTAACCTTTCATGATAGCCACAGAAAAACACAGCTGGAAGACAATGGATTCTACCACTTCCCTGCCTATTACAGTGCTTTAGTGTCCTACTGCTGTGAAGTTTGCCTTACACATTGAATCTCCCTTACGGCATAATTTAAGCCCGCAACTTCTCATTTTACCTGCTACGGGTGAGGGAAATTGATTATTCCTCTCCCCTCTGAAGCAGCCTTTTATGTATTTGAACTCTCTTCTATGAGTCACTCTTTTGTAAGCAAACTCAAGCAGCCTGTTTCGTTTAATCATATTTCATTGTTCACATTAACCTGCAGGAAACTAGAGGTTAAATCTATCTTTACTAAGCATCTGCTTTGCACTGGATTCATACATTGATTCCCAGTGTTAGTCTATTAACAAACACAGGGATTTGGTTGAAGTGTTAGGAGTAATTCAGAATAAAGGCACTCACTTTCTTGGGGCTGGCAGGGGGGGATACTAAGAAATAAAAGTAAGTCTAAAAATGCTTGTTCTCACTAATTGAACTTCAAAGCTTATGTTCCATTTATCCATCATTTTTTAATTACAAAACCATGCTTTATACACTTCTCCACCAAAAAAAATCCTTCATCATAATTACAGCTTCTTTTTTTTCTTTTTTTTTTTTTTTCCATAATTGTAAGGACAAAGATAATCATAATCCACTGGTGATGAAAGCTGTAAAGATGCTAGGAGTCAGTTGGGGGCCTACCATTTCTGCAACAGTTCACAGAACCTGGTAAGTGCTCAGCTGTCACCTTACAGATTTTGGATACTAATGATTAAATGCCTAAGGTTTGAGGGGTTTTCTGCCATGATGAAAAGATCTTTTCATGTTAGTTTGTAACTGCGCTAATGCTATGCTATACAGGTCATCTGGCTATGGAACAGATAGCACTATGTCACATGGCTGTATGTTTGTCTCCTCTAAAGAATACAACAAGGACTTCAATCATTCAGATCTTTTCTAGATTTGAAAGAAAGTGGGCTCTTACAAACAGCACATTGACACCAAACAGTTGCCAAGAACAAAGGAAACCTATGTATCATCATTAAGGATCAAGTAGGAACATTAATATAATCAGTTTCAAAGAGCTGATTTTTAAGATAGAATTTAACAACAAATTATTAATGTTCTTGAATGACAGTACATAGTATCACCTACAGTACAATTACGTTCTGTGAATCTGAAAGCTTAGTAAATCAAATAGTCTAATAAAGCACAGATCAAAACAATTTCATAAACATCTTCAGTAGTACAGCTGCAGAGCATTATTATTCATGTATTCCTGTTCCTTTTTTAGATTTTATCATGCAAACAAAATTCATATCTGCACTGAGGAAAACTCTGAGATTTCACAATTTCAAAATATTTTGACTTTTATTTTTTAATGCGCTTCCAAAGACATTCTAAATTAAATTATTTTAAATGCCTAACTCAGGATTTTTTTTTTTTTCAAAAAGTACACATTTAAGATTCTAACTTGCATTGATCACCACACAATTTAATAGTTCAAGTGCTGATGTCATTCTGAAATTTAATTGAAGGATTTTACCATTGCATGGACAAATAAGCTAACACCAGAATTTGTACCCATATGATTGGGTCATTTCTCCGTTTAGGCCAATTAATCATGGCTAATGGCATGGTTTGGTTTAATTACAACACTTAACTATCACAGTTAATACTCACTTTTCAGTAACCAACTTCATAGCCAGATAGATGAAGGTAATTATAAAGTATTTACACAGAGCATTGCAGGCCATCTCCTATTGTTTTTCCCACCTTGTATCTCTAATTCTATCAGTTGCTCAGTGGTTTTGGTTGGGGTTTTTTTGACTATTTCTCTCACTAGATACATACTATACATGACATAACTATTCTGTAATTTCACATCAATGTCATATTAAAAGGAAAAAGAAAAGGCAAAACCAAACCCAAAAACACATGACAAGAACAGAGTGGAAATGATCTTACATACACAGAGTCATCTTCAGGCATGGACATGTCAAAAAGCTAAAAACATCAACATGCAAAATTTAGTTCTCCAATGACCTAAATTAGAAAGCGTTCAACTGTTCTCGTGAACTACTGTGATGATCCAACCCAAAACATCTAGACATGGTATTGACATACTCTCGGTCACATTGCTGATGCTAATCTTTATTGTGGATTATAGAATTTTTAACAAGAACTCAGTAACTCAAGAATTCAGTAACTCAGAAAAGTCTGTGGGACATCTAGGTTGCAGACTGCAACATCATAGACACTTAAATGGGGTATTAGAAGTAGCTGAGTTGAGATCAGAGTGAGCCAATGTAGAGGATGGATTAAGTCTGAGTTCAGTGTTGTTGCAGCTACATAGTTCAAAATTAGTTAAGGCATCTGCACCTTTCCTAGAATATACAAGATTATAGTTTTGGGGTCTTTTCTGCGTTAGGGCTGTAAAATGGATGTGAAAATCAACGTTCATATTACAGAAACTCAGATAGTATGAAGACAGATTCATCAATACTTTTCCCCTCTCTCTCCTGATATCATGTAGGAAAAGACACATCAGATCATTTCCCCACACAAGCATATGGTGAGGGATAATTTTAAAAGGGATTTCCTACTCCAGGTAAGAAGTGTATGCCCTCCATACATTTGCAAGAACCAAAGATACAACTCAAGGCCAGAATCTCTGCATGGTTAGTGACTCAAATCAAACTCAAGAGTCCAAAGTACTGACAAAAGAAAAAAGGCGAAGTATGTTCAAAATTGTTTGCCAGTTTCCTCTCATTTATAGTTCAAGTTTAGTACCTTTACTGCCACACTTGTACATGGGAAAAACAATATAGATTGAGAGCAGCAGGGGTGGGAGGTGTAAAAGAGCAGCCCAGGAGCACCAGGACAGAGTCATTTGCAGATTCCAGGCAGGCTGGAACCTACCAGCAAGTGGCAAATGTAGGTTCTGAATGCAGCACTGTGCCCAACAGACTCTGAAACACACTTGGAATAGGGATCAGATACTACCCAGCTCCATAGGCAGGAGTTATATGGCTCATTCACTATTCCTACTGAGTGTCTGTACCAAGAGTGGGTTAGTGTTATAACAACTATGACACAAATCCTTGTCCTGGAAAGAAACTCTTTGTACTTTGATCACTCTCTGTGACAGTATGCACATTTATAACTGTAGAAAGTGGACCTTATTCATTAATGGCTTAGAGAAATGTTCTCCAGTCACTAACAGAAATCTCCAGAGAAGTCTGGCATGTGCCCAGACCAGTGGAAACACTTCCACAAATAAATCTTACAGTTCTAGTAAATGTAAATACTCAATCATAAACCACATTAGGGGACTCTGTCATTACATCTTACTAGAATTTCTATAGCTCCTAGGAAAAGATGAAGTGCTCTGCAGGGATAAGGATGGTGTGATGAATAATCTGGCTGGACAAATTGTGATGGTTTCAGAAAAACATATGAAACTTCTAAAGCCATGGAGATGACTAAAGGACTGAAGCATTTCTCCTGTGAGGGAAGACTGAGAAAGCTGAGACTGTTCAGCCTAGAGAAGAGAGCTCAGGGGAGTTCTTACCTATATGCACAAGTATCTGAAGGGAAGAAGTAGGGAAGATAGAGCCAGACTCTCTTCAGCAGTGCCCAGCAACAGAACCAGAGGCAACAGACAGAAACTGAAATGCAAGAGTTCCCTCTCAGCATAAGGAATCACTTTTTCACTATGAGGGTGGTAAACACTGGCATAGGTTGCTCAGAGATGTTACAGAACCTCCAATTCATGGAGATACTCAAAAGCTACTTGGGCATGATCCTGTGTAGCCTGCTCTAGGTACTCCTGCCTGAGCAGAGTGTTGAATCAGATGACCTCCGAAACTCCCTTCCAATTTCAACCACTCTGTGTGATTCTGTGTTGAAGCTCCAAAACTGTAATATGGTGAAAACTTACAGAATTCTGCCAGTAACAGTTCGAACCACAGAAAAGACCCTGAGGGATTAGAAATCCAGGTAAATCACTACTTATATTTTTATATTTTTTTCCCCAAAGTCTGTTTTAAGAATTACTGTAAAATTACTCCAAATTCTCATACAGTCAAAGGGAACAATAGTTCCTTTTACTCTGTACACTACTCTCAAACTAAAGTGCCCCTGTACTTGGCACTGGTGAGGCTGCACCTCAAATACTGTGCTCAGTTTTGAGTTCCTCACTTCAAGAAGGACACAGAGGTTCTGGAGCAAGTCCAGAGAAGGGCAAAGAAGCTGGTGAAGAGCCTAGAGAACAAGTCTTACAAGGAGCAGCTGAGGGAAGTGGGATTGCTTAGTCTGGAGAGCAGGAGACCAAGAAGACATCTCATTGCTCTCTGCAACTCCCTGAAAGCGGGTTGCAGTGTGGCAAGGGCTGGTCTTTCTCCCTAGCATCACCTGATGGAGCAAGAGGAAAAAGCCTGAAATTGTGCCAAGGCAGGGCTAGATTGGATATTAAGAAAAGTTTCTTTACTAAAAGAGTGGTCAGGCATTGGAACATGCTGCACAGGGAGGTGGTGGAGTCTCTGTTCCTGGAGGTGTTCAAAAACTGTGTGGACATAGCACTTTGAGATGTTGCTTAATGCCCATGGTGGTGTTAGGTCAGCAGTTGGACTCTACAATCTTGGAGGTCTTTTCCAACTGAAACAATTCCATGTTTCTGTGAATAAATAAATAAATAAATAAATAAATATCTTTCACTTACACAGACAAAAGTGCATAGGTGCACACAAGAATGCATCCTGAGGCTGGTTGATCTAAGTTAGAAATTCTAACAATGTTCAGTTGACTTCATGGCAGAACTGTGGTTTGAAACAGAAGACTGCTAACTTTGGGTAAACATGTAGTCCTCAGAAATTATGTTTACAGTGACTGATTTTCTTAGACACTCTCTTCATAGAGAAGGGGAGACTTAATTTGGTATTATAACTCACATACTTGTACTCAGTGTCATGCCAAGATCTTTAAGACAGGAATATTAGTAGTGGCCTAGAAGGGAATACATGCCTACATATTTATATTTCTAAACAGCCAGTGTGTTCCATGGACCCTGTTACCTTCAGCCTACAGGGCACTGACAGTGCTCCCAATGTTCCTAACATGAGGACAAAAAAAGAACTGGCAGAAAATCAAGAAATATTTACATGGGAATAAAATTAATTATTAGTATTTATGTGGTAGAAGTCAGTTTTCTGTAAGAAGCAATAGAGTCCCATTGGGCTACACTGAACAAACTAAGCAGGAAAGACAATTTCTTCATCAGAAATACATAGTTCAACATGAAACAAAGTAACGGTTTATGGAAAGGAGAGTTCCCATATATAAAGGGGCTTTAAGTAATTAAGATGAAGTAACACACACACAAAAAAAAAAAGAGTAATTCTTAGTAGTCATCCACAGTCATAAAAAATAATAATAATAATAATAAACTATCATTATCATCACCATTATTGTTATTATTATTATAGTTTGGCTGAGCTAGAATTAATTCTTCCCAGAGCACCGTTCTAGTGCTGTGCATTGCAGTGCTGTAGCTGGGTGTTGATAACACAGCAGTGTTCTGGCTACTGATGAGCTGAGCATCAACATTCCCCCCCCTCAAAGAGTATGCTGAGGAATAGGCAAGATCTTGGGAGGGGACACAGCCAGGCCAGCTCCAGCTGACCCAGACTGACCACAGGGGAATTCCACGCCATATGATGTCAGCTCAGATACAAAAGCTAAGTAAAAGAAGGAAGCGTTGGAAGCTAAGTAAAAGAAGGAAGTTGATGGTGTCTGTTCTCCGGAGCAACTGTTACACATCTCAGTGTCCTGCTTCCTAGGGAGTAAACAAACATCACCTGTTGATGGGAAGTAGAGAAGATCATCTTTGTTTGCCCTTGCTTCCATGTATGACGTTTACTTTGGCTTTACATCCTATTAAATTGCTTCCCTCTTGACTCCTGTCTCCCCTGTACAGTTGAGAGAGAGAGAGCAGCTTTGGTGGTCGCCTGGCCCCTAGCCAGGGCCAAACCACAATGAAAAATAATAATAGGGACAATCTATCTAGCAGAGTATTCTGAGATCAATGAGAAAGGTCCTCATGTTTAAAGATGAAAATTAGTCCCAGGAAGTTCACTCCCCACAGAGGTCTCTTTCTATAATACCTATTCAAGGACACATTTTGTCTATGAATTTCAAACTAAGGAAGAACTTGGGTGCAATTTTGCAACTTTTTGCCTGATAGCTAGGCAGTCTGGCTTCTGATATACATTTTGCAATAGCTGTGGTCTACTTCCTTCACAACCATCATAGTGTGTGGCATAGAGATTGCCCACACGATTTCATAACCTCTAGTCTCTGCAAGACTCATTTTGGTGGTCAAATGTTTTACATCTTTTGTCTCTTTCTCTCCTGTGTATCTTCTCAGAGTTTACTGATGTGCTCCTACCTGAAATACCATTGATCTTGGCTGGGTTTAGATTTCTCTCTCTCCTTTTCTGCTTTCAATGGTTTGTTATATGCAACTGTGGAGTTCTTCAGGTGCCTGAATCTCAAAACACCCCTGGCCAGATCAAAAACAATGATGAGTCTGGAGTCAGAACAATCTTGGTGGAGCCACAGGATCATTAGGTGTTCCTGGGAAAATCAGTTGCCCTTCATGGTCGCAAAAGTAAGAATGAGCAATGCTGCTGGACTTCTGAGTGCAGCATTGCAAGAATCCAAACAGGGCTTGGAACATACAAAATTCTATAAAAACACAAGTGTCCTTTTGTGATATATCAAGGAAGACAAGAGCTGAAAGTAAGTCTTTCATCACAGTCCAGAAGATTACCCCATTGCTTTGGTGTTAGCATCTATGATCCCTACAGCTTTGCAATACCTCACCTGCGAGCTCATCACTTTGGTCTAATCCATCTGTTTATTGCCAGTATTATTTTGTTTTCCATCACAAGACTTGAGTGCAGAGTTGTTTATTTCAGTATTTCTAAAAGCAAGCAGGGGGCTGAACACCAACCAGGAAAACAGAACTTGCTGCTTGGACTCTACAGCTTAGCCCTTGCTTGGACTTTTTGTTCCTTCTTTAGATTCCGTAAGAGAAAAGCCTATCTCCCCTCACACACACATGCTAAGCAACCAAAGCAATGCACTTCATGAATTCATAAGGACTTAATCATTGCCTTCATCACCATTGTACAAGAGGCAAAGTCTCACAGTGGTTGGCACTAGCTGGAATTGCCCACAGTCATTTTTAGGCTCTAAGAATATCATTGTAGTCAATCATGTGCTTGAAAAGAGAGGCATTCATAGCAGTAAAATTTAAAAATAATACAGGATTTTTTTCCTCATAGACTGCAAAATGATTAGGAACAGCAGTTACATCAGACAAATAGAAGTTTTGCTATACTGTAAAATTACTGTAAAAAAAAAAATCCTACATATTTGGTACTGTTTATGGCACAATTATATATTACATGCTGTCACCAAAAAACCAAACCAAAACAACCAAAAGAAGACTACTAACTAAAACCACATTAATCAGCACTGCACATTTTATATGTCCAAAGAGGTTGCTTCAAATAATAAAAACATTAAAACTTTGTTCTAAGATGTCTACACAGGAAATGCATAAATACATAGTGTACCAACAGATGCTGGTGTGCTACTTTAAACAGGTTTGCAATAAAATCACAAGGTCAAGCAAAAATCTCCTCTGGGGAAAATGATTATTTGAACCATACCTGAGATTTGGTATTTGAATCCATTGTATAAAGTAACTTTACTACTGTAGTAGATGAATGGCAAGTTAACCATATAGGAAATGTGACTTGGCCTAACTATTTTTCCCCTCCATATCACTTATATTTAATTTTCTTCATTACAAAGGTTTTTCTTTTTTTTCTCATTGCATAAGAACCATAACACTTTTAATCATAACACATCCAATAAATCTCTATGCAAATGTTTCCTGTATATATATCAATATGGTTAATATTACGCATTGAACTAAAATTGCATGGAAGCAAAATATTAGAAAATCAACACCACATTGCATATTTTGTGTAGATGTATCACAACAGGTACGTAGTGTAGCTTTTCTGTTCAAAGTTTAAGCCCTAAGAAGCAAGAAAAGACAACTTTAGTATGCCTAAGACACTATCCTTACTTTACATCACCACAGAATCCAACACAACTGGCTGCTGCTGCAGACACTGAGGTGAAGAAACAAAACCAGAAAGCTATCTTGCTTGCTTCAGATGCATCAGTTCTGAAGTTAAACATTCCCTTTCCTTGTGTAGATTAGTGCCAGGATATGACCAACTCAGACTAGGTGTTTTAGTCTCCTACTTTCGTGAAGTCCTCATACTTGATTTGAAAGTCTATTTGCTTGCATTACACTAAGTCACCAGTTGTTTGCAATCCTGCATGTAGTAGGAAGATTGCATATATTTCAGTACATCTGCAACTCTCCTTCTTATACCATCCTCTAAATTCTATTTTTGTTAAAGGGCAGGCTACAAAAATAGAAGGGGGGAAGGGAAAGTGGTGGATTGCTGCAAGTGAGAGATGTGACAAGGTGATTCCTGCAGTCAAAAAGGGACATACAGTAATTGCTTCAAAGCGAACCACAGTATTACCTTTTATTAGCTCCCCTATGGGCTGTGGTCACGTGTACTCCAATTTTAAAATGTAACAGAACAATTTTAGCTTTGCTTAATTAGGAGCTGATGCTGTGAATTCTCGAGTACTCTCTATAGCCATAGGTAGAGATGGATGCTTGGAGCACTCAGTGCCTGGCAGTATTCAGTCAAGTGTCTATCAAACAACAGCAACATTAGGATATATCCCCAGATTTTATTTGCCTCATATTCATCATGTTTATAACATTAAGACATTGTAGATTCGGGGGCAGTTTGGTGGCTTGCTTTGTTTGATTTTCATTAGTTTTTTTCTTTTTTTTCCTTTATGTATATATAAATATATTATTTTACTAGCTCAAACATGCAGATTGAATCAAAATAACAAAAAGGACAGAGAAAATTGTATGTGCATGCTTTTCTGTTTTTTAATTGAGTCCTCCATGCAGTTAAGGAGGATAATACGCAAAGCAAGTAACTTAGTACATTGCAGAAGTTAAATTTGTAATTAATAAACATAATAAGTCTTGTATGCTCATAGCAATATCATGAGTAAGCTAATCCTACTTATGTTTAAGTATCCCAAGAAGCACTTGATTTGATATTCATTTGGTTTCAGTTTAATCTAAGCATGTTAGACTTGGTCTACCATGACTATAGGTAAAATTAGGCCTCATTCAGCAATTAAGTGCAAACTTCCAAAAGTAGGTACACATTTTCATACAGGTTCAAACTGCAAATGAGAACAGCTTTTGCTTGTATTAAAGCCAAGGATGTTTACTACTGTTTATCTGTGTATATATGCATATATTTAAGAGAAAAATTACACATTTTTTTTCAGCTTTGGGTTTAGGAATTTAAAAAATGGTTTAGTATAGTAACCGAGTTAGCAATTGTAATGAACAAAATGAACATTTTATTTCTCATTTCCTATTAGGAAGCAGGAAGAAATCTTAGCAAGCAACAACAGTCTAAGTTTTGCTATATAGAGAAAGAAGAAAAAGTGTACTTAAGATCAAGTGAAGTCCTGCATTTTGCAAACATTAAGCTCTCTTCCAGATAAAGCAACCTCAGAACTGTAACTAAGGAACCAACACCCAAACCCTCTTCAGCCTGTGACCCATGTATAATGAACAAAAACCCAACAAATGATGATTGACATAGTATAAACTGGTTAAAATTCATTGTTCTAGCCCATCCTATCCAAAAAAGAACATGCAAAACATTTCCAACTGAGATCTTCCAATAACTGGTGGACATCACAGAAGTCATGTGCATTAGTTTTGTATTGTTTCACTATATGACAGGTAGAGTAGAGCTTATTTGAGACAGCAACATTTCTTGACTTCCTGTAGGGAATAGCTAACAGTATGCTTTTGAACTGTTTGAGGGTGGTATATCTGTATGATAAATACCTGCACTATATACTCCATTTTTATAAAGCACCATCTCCTTACTTTAAAATTGTGCAATTGGCCTTCATTGTAATTGTTCTAAAGTTCAATAACTTTTTAATTATATGCTTGCCACATACTTTTTTATGGAAACAATTCTTCACAAAAAGTAGTCCTGCTTCTTTCTCAGGAATATTCCATTTGAGAAAAGTGGTAACAATGAGAACTTTGTGTTACTGAAAAAAGCAGAAATTCCAACGCTTTGAACCCCACATTGGTAACCAAAAAGGACTGTCATGGTTCAGGCCTGGTTGGCAACCAAGCCCCAATAGCTGCTCACACAACCATTCCCAGCACCCTCCAGTAGGACTGGAAGGAAAATCAGGAGAAAAAGGCAAAACCCCATGGTCTGAGATCAGGAGAGTTAAATAGAACAGCACGAAGAGAGAATAACAAGAATATCAAAACTACTGGTGAGATAGTATATAAAGTGATACAAAATGCTGTAGTGATCACAATGGCCCAGGCCCTGATCCTGCCCAACTGCAGCCACTTATTCAAAACCACTGCTTGCCCTAGCCAGCCCTTCCCTTACATATGGGCATGACATCATTGTGTTATTCAATAACCTGTTACAGCTGGTTCAGATGGCTGTCTTGGCTGTGGCCCCTTCCAGCTTCTGTCCTAGCCAAATCCAGAACACTTCACAGAAGAATCACAGAATTCCTGAAGAAGCAGTGATGGAGACCAAGTTCGCAACCTGATGCAAACTTGAAAAAAGTTCTATGTTACAACTTTAAAGATCAGAGCTTTGAAGCTACCAAGCACCTAAAAGTTCAAAGTAGATCAGAAGACCCTAAAGCATTACCTTAACAGAAACTATAACCAACTTTCCATTAATTGTTGATGCACCTCTAGTCAGTGAAGTGTACTGTCTTTTCCATGGTGTTTAGCATTATAACTCTTAAGAACCTTAAGTTGCCAGAGCTTACTCCTCATTCAGTTTTACAAATAAAGAGTGAGATACGGTCACGCAGCCACATTGCCAAAAACTGAAGCATGCCTAATAAAATGAGTATTTGGCAAGTGGCATTTTCACATTTGTCACATTTAATTGATCTCTGGCCACCCTCTCTTCCTTTCCTGCCTTCTAGAGTAGAAATGCAGTCTTACTTCAGGATTGAGTAAGTTTTGCATATGGTTTGAAAACAAAGTAAAGCTGAAGTATCTGATAATGTCAAAAGCTCTTAACTGATTGCATGTACTCATGCCTGGATCATTATCCCTATCACATAAACTGATAATCACAGTAACTGATTGGAAGCTAAGTATAAGACTAAAAATAGTAAATTCCACAATGGTGTTAAATCTCCAGCTTTACTGAAAACCTCCTACTAGACAATTATAGAATAAGGTAGGTATATTAATTTTCACCCCATCAGTTTTAGGGTGCTTTTTTTAGGAAGCCACAATTTTCTCCATTTCAACTAATCCACGTGAGTTTTTGAGAAGAAACAGATCAGAGTTTAGCTTTTCTTATTCTTAAGGTCAACCCTATTTATTCTCCTAGAAAGGAATAATTAACAAAAGGCTCTTTCAAAAGGGCATTTTCTTACTCAAATTTCATCTCACCCTTTTCTTGAATTCTATCTTCTCTTGATGAGGTTGTTGTCGGAACCTAACAAACACTATGTAAGAAAATAGTAGCACATTAGCTTAATGATATTAAAAAATTCAAGAATTTTTAAATGTCCTAGCTTTTCCCTTTTGTAGCACACCGAACAGCTGTTTTCAGTGAGCTGTATAAAACACTGCCCGAGTCTCTTCCCTCCGTGACTACAATTAATTTAGAAACCTGCAACATGTGTGAGAAATTCAAATTATCCCCTCTAGCATACATTACCTTATCAGCACAGAATTTCACCTGCCACCCTCAATAAATTGACAACCATTCGCTCCAGTTCACACATTGACAACTGTACTATAGCACTCGGCAAGTAACCTCTCTCTCACACTCTCAAAAATTCAAACTCTTAACATAAATTCACTTCTCCACAACATCTGTGGGAAAAACTCTTACACGGGTTAAGTAGCTAAAGGAATAAATTTCAAAGTTTTAAGATACATATTTATTTCACTGCAAGTTGAAAATTAGGATGGATTGTCTTTTCCTTCATGGATACGTTCTAGTTCAAAGCAGAATTAGTTTAGGGAATTCCTATGACCTTTACTACAAAAGCAAGATGATCAACAGTCATCTATAAAAAACAGATCTCAAATTATTTTCCTCCTATATATTTTCTTCACGATAAAAAAATCTTCACAAAGAGGAAGATGTTATGGGTTACTCGTGCAATCACTGAAATAGTGCCTGTTAGACTGGCATTTTTTTATATCATGAGCTAGAAATCATAAGACTTTCTTTTGTGCCTGTTCACTTGATCTCAGTCTCACACACACACACACAAAAAAAGCATGTGGTTGTGACAGGAAAGAGGTAATGCTTACAGTAAGTGAAAGCTGTGTATTTAAGTGATATGCATCATAAGAGTTTGGGAGGTCTGGCAGTTGATGCCTCCAGGGAACACTGCAGAAGCCTTAATGAAAAAAAGCAGCGGGGACTGACAAATAACAGCACATAGGTCTGCAGAGGGACTAATACAGACCAGTCTGGGGTTGGAAGGAACTGGAAAAGATACATGTGGTTTTAGTAAGCATTGAACTCCTTTAACCAAAAAAAGAATCTTGCAGAAATAGATTAAGAGTCTGCTACTGAGGACTGGGATGATGTGTTGGCTCAGTGGCTGTTTATATAAAGGGCTTCTTTTGTACACATAAGGTCTAGACAGGTGGAACACAGATACACATCCCTTCAAACTTAACCAAAGCCAGCTTTCTGCCAGATGATAAAAAAAAAATACAGAAAAAAACCCCAAAACCTTGCTTCGCAGGCTCAGAAGAAGTTACTTTGTTTATTTCTGTAGGCACATAGGGCAGCTGATACACCAAGTTGTGTATGTGTCACTTCTTACAAGGGAACACTTGAACTGAGTCTTGTAAAATCCTCACAACTAATTAGTATGAGAAGAATATATAGAAAGACTCTGATCCCAATCTTACGAAGGTCTTGAAACATTTCAGATAATGCCAGGTAGTGTGCAATTCAGCATTATAGTAGAAATGCTTGGCAAGACTTCTTTATAATTCTCCTGAGACTAATTCTTATATTCTCCTTTCCTTCTTAAAAATACTAAAAACTTGTTACACCACAAAAGTATCTGAACTCTCTCAGAAATGCTGTTTTAATTACCGTATCGTGTATTGAAAATTCTGCTTAAAACTCAAGTGCCTCTCCATGTAGCATAGATCTGCTGCTTTCCAGAAAGGCATAGAATTTAATTTTGAAACACTTAAACACTTACAGTTTGATTTCCACACATGGCAAGAAAGGTTTTATTATGGAGAGGTCAATTCAGTACAGCATGGACATGTGCACAAAGATCTATCATAGGTTTATTCAGAGAAACATTTTTTTTAAGGCAACATATTTCACAATTTCAAAGGATTTCTTCTTGTAACTGGTTAGATAGGGAAATAATGTTAATCTTTCATAGATGAGAGCTAAGGCAAAGAACTGATCTGTTAAGCCTCTCACAGGAAAAGAAGAGAGGGAGAGGAGGAAATTCTCTTGAATACAAACTGTGCTTGCTTCCAATTCATAGAATCACAGAACTGTTTTGGTTGGAAAAGATCTAAGATCACCTGGTCCAACCATCAACCTAACACCACCATGGCCATTAAACCATGACCCAAAGTACCACATCCACACATTTTTTTTTAAACATTCCAGGAACAGATACTCCACCACCTCCCCGGGCAACCCATTCCAATGCCTGACCACTCTTTTAGTAAAGAAATTTTCCCTAATATCCAACTTAAACCTTCCCAGCACAATTTCAGGCCATTTCCACTCATTCTGTCACTTGATACTACAGAGAAGAGACCCAACCCCAACTCACTCCAACTTCCTGTCAGGGAGTTGTAGAGAGGAACACCATCAAAACATGCTTATGCTGATATTGTAAAGTTCTTGAAGTTGAAGGAACTGCTCTCACTTTGATGATCAACCAAATGCTTTTTTCAGGGCAATTTAAGTCTTCTGCAAAAGAGGAACTGTATAAATCAAAGAACAAACTGCTTGAATTTGCTTCTATATTCAGGTATTTGAGACAACCTGATAAGTACTACTTAGCTGTTAGCTAATTCATTGTCTGCCTTCTCTTTAAATATATGTTTTTAAATAAAAATCCCATCTTTTTCTTAGCACTAGACCTTGAAAAATGTATTACTCACTACAGATGTGTCCCTACAGCATACTTTGGATCATATGTTAATTTCTTAAAATAACTGTAAATTTCTCATACTCCTAAGGAAATAAATATTTTCTAATATTATTACTATAGATATATGTACAATACTAAAAGGCATACCATGGGTTATTTCTGTGACTCATTAAAACCAATTAAGTATACATGTATATATAAATAAATAAATAAATATATAAAAATAACAAAAATAAGCATAAAAGATTCCTTTACTATTTGTGCACTTTTTTTTCACTCTGGAAATTCAATCAGCTTCAGGTCTCTCTCAGTAAAATTCTGCTGTCACCTATGAAATACCAGATAAGACCACTGGAAGTTACTTTTAAAGAACTTAAATTCTTAATTTTTTTTTAATTATTATTTTAATGCTACATATATACAAATTCATGTTATTTCTCCAGCAGTTATGCATATATTCATCCCCAAAAAAGCAGCCCATCAAAACTTATGCTAGGGTACACAAATATTTCCCTCCAATATTTCAATTTATCCAGAATTTCACTGTATTTAATAAATGTAATCAAGTGTTTTTCAATTTCACTTTTTCAATTTGCAGAAGTGTAAATAACAGCTTCATGGAATATGTCATCAAACATACTGCATTTCAGTTTATTCTGGCATTGGTTTATTATGGCATATACTTAGTAATACTTTACTACATAAGAACCCAACACAAATTAGCAGCTAGGCAAAAGCTTTAGAATTTAGGCAGGGAGTCTCCACAAGCACAGCCTCACTAGGCATTTTTCATGTGCTGTTATCAGTGACAAGGCCCATAGATCCATATAAACACCTAAATGCTACTATTTTACTCTGACTGATTGCAGTAACAATGGCTTGGCTTTCATTTCAATGTCATTCATCACTGCATAGAAAATTAAATCTTTCACCATACTTTAATGAATCAAAGTGATGCTTTTAACACTCAGGCTTTTGCTGATAACTGTGCTTTAATAAAATGCACTGCAAACACATTGGTTTTCACAAAATCTTAAATTTGGTTGTGGAATCATGAAATTAAATCCAGGCCCAGATGTCCTCCCCAATGTGATACAAATTCGTGCAGACTTGTACATGAGGAAAGGCTTAGCTTAAAGCACATGAAAGTCAGCAGCTTATCATCTAAATGGGACATCATTAAAACTGGGACTAAAGTGGCCTCACCAGAGGTTTATTCATGTGAATTGCTTAAAAGCAGCACCAAGTTAGACTTGGTGTCAACTGCTTACTGTCATTTTTATCATGAACTGATACAGTCTACTTCAATAATGCCAGAATGTAAATAAATTACAACTAGTGTATTGAAAAGGCAGCTCTCATTTCACCTGATCTTGCTGGAAGAAACTTTGCTAACTTTTTTATTTGAAAGAGTAATGATAAATGATTTCGAGAGTTACATATTCAGATAATGCCCAAATAATGCTCAAGTTTTTTATCAGCCTATATTTTACTGACCTCCTAAAATTCAAATACAATCTCAGTGACAAAGGATCTGACAGAGAACCTCTAAGCAATGCCAGCTGTGATGAGAATCTGACATGTTCAGCTTTAGAAAGGTCAGTGCAGAAGGACAACCTTGTTTGCCACATCCATCACAACAGAATTTAGCAGCTTGGATGAGGAAAACATTGGGTTTTTTTAGTCTGATCAATCACATCGTATCAGGGCAATGCTTCAAAATGCTATGAAAAAGCATTAACATGTTTGCAAATATTGATTTTTCTTTGAAGCTATCACCTTCAAATCTGCATAATACTCCACTTTAGGAGGTTACTTCAAACCATTTGAATGAATCATTACGTTTGATTCCGGAAAGAATGTATTAGATAAGCTGTCAGAAAAACACAGCTCAGGAAGCAGCATTCTTTTAAAATCACAGCTTTTATAATGCCTCAAAGTACTGGCAAATTGACTATTTTGACTTGAAAAAATGCATAGGTCTAAATTCTGGTTAGCTCATTAGAACATTGTTCAGTCCAACAACCCCCAGGCCATGAGACCACTTTGTTTTCTTCCTTCATGAGTCACCCCATCCTGTCTATGCAGACAATGCCCTTCATCAACTTTCCAGGGCTTCTGAACTGCAGGAACACTTTGACCTTCCGTATGCCTCTTCAAAATGTGACAGCGAGGTAAAATTACTTACGCTGTGCTGTGCTCAGAGTTCAACCTTTTCCATGGACATGTCAGAAAACCAGCTAATGTAATCGGACAGTATCTGAGTCTTGAAGGAAGCTCAGTGATACTTTTTGGTGGTGCCAGCTTTGTAGCCACTGAGGTAACTATAAAAAAAATGCAAGTCGGAAGAGTAGATGGAAGTATGGATGGATGAGATCAAGCCTGTTCAGAATTAAGGCAAGTAACAGAAAAATCAGTAAGAGTAACACTACACAAAGCTATGGGGGGCACGCTGACATTGAAAGTATTAAGCACTGCTTGGTACATTTGCTCTAATTGAGCAATTAGGAGTATACAAGCAAGTATAAACATGGTCTCAACTCATTGGTTACCTTCCACTGTTGCAATTACATACAATAATGATTTACATATGATGATAATTATTTCTTTGACAAAATCCAATACTCCATTAACACTGACTTCAAGCATGTATTTCTTTCAAAAGCTCATGGTACCTTTTCACTATCAACATAATTTACCATAAACAGATTATAACTTCCAGAAATACTACTTGCTCTAATTCTTCTATATTTGTTTCTCCATTTTATTAGTACTAAAAGAACAATATATTAACAGTCTCATTTAGCATCCTAAGTCCTCTGGAACTATCCAGTTTAGCAGCCTATGAGAAGCACAAACATGAAAACTGGAGTGTGAAGATGCTTAGATTTATGGTAGTCCCTGCCATTTAAAATACACTTGTAGTAGTTACAGGAGTCAAGTATGATGAAAATGTTTTAAAGGTTATCACATCTCTTAGCTGCTGTAGTGCCATTTTAAAAGAATACTTCAAAATGCTTTGAACAAAATGTGGAGTGTTACATGGACTAAAGTAGACATTGTGATGCCAGCCAGGTTGGAAGAGATCTCCAAGACAATCCGGTCCAATCTATCACCTAGCCCTATTCAATCAACTAGACCATGGTACTTAGTTCCTCATCGAGTCCTTTCTTGAACATCTCCACCACCTCCCTGGGCAGCCCATTCCAATGGCAAATCACTCTCTGTGAAGAGCTTCCTCCTAATATCAAGCCTATACCTTTCCTGGCACAACTTGAGGCTGTGTCCCCTTGTTCTGTTCCCTGGGAGAAGAGACCGACCCCCACCTGGCTCCCTTCAGATAGTTGTAGACAGCAATGAGGTCACCCCTGAGCCTCCTCTTCTCCAAGCTGAATGACCCCAGCTCCCTCAGCCTCTCCTCACAGGGCTGTGCTCCAGGCCCCTCACCAGCTTCATCGCTCTTCTCTGGACATGTTCCAATACCTCAACGTCTCTTGAATTGAGGGGCCCAGAACTGGACACGGTACTCAAGGTGTGGCCTGACCAGTGCTGAGTACAGGGAAGACTAACCTCCCTTGTCTTCATGTATGTTGGCTCAGTATTAAGTCCTATCGGAATCACACGGAGAAGGGAATTACCTAAGGCTGACTTTAGGTTAAACTGTGTGTATTGCTTCATTCGCTGTGCCATAGGCTTCTTAGACCAAAATCAAGTATGTGAAATCAAGGCAACTATTGGTAAAACACAAGGAAATGCCTCCTAAGTCTCTGGCTAGCCCCCTTTGACTGTGATATTTTCTAATATGTACCGAGCAGCCACTTCTGTAGAATCAGTGCTGGGTCACATGCACACTTAGAAGTTCCCTATCCCACCTCTTCCATATGGTGATGCTGGTAGCTGGCATGTCTCTGTGCCAAACTCTGCAAAGCTGTAGGAAGGGGCATTTACCAGCATCTTACCAGCTGTCATTCATCTCCTCTACGAATAAAGGGGCAAACTACCATATTATTGGTTTACTATTATTTTACATACTGCTTTGAAATAGATGGTTTATGAATTGTGGGGGGAAAAAAACAATAAGACACAGTTTGCTAATGTTGATTTGAATTAAAAGGACAGCTAGCAAACTGCTCTGCAACATTCAAGGTCAACTCAGAACTGAGGGCAGCCTGTGCTGGTTTGAGGCTGGTTTGGAATACTTTAACAAGAGAAATTAGATCATTCGTTGCAGAAAGAAAATAATGATGAAGTCTGTATCATTCATTGGTTTGCTGAGAGGGATAAAAAGCCAAAATGTCAACAATTTGTCCCACTGTGGTCTGTGACACTGTATCTATTCGCTTCCTTTGGATCACAGGCAAGTCAAAGCACACCCCAGAGTCACCTGTGCTCAGAGACTAGCTTTGTAAGAAACCAACACGGCTGAAGTCATGTTTGCACTATCCACCCTTAGGTGGATTAAGTATTTGGATGGCCAAGCACTACTTAGCCACAGCTGTGACACCAAATTAAAATATCTCTGACTTGAAAGAAAACAAATACATCTTTCACTTACAAAAGATAAGAGCTTCCAGATGGCATAACTGTCAAGGCAGATCAGTTTCTGATCCAGTTCCAGCTACGCTGACAGTATTGACTTCAATATAAATGCGGAAAAGAAGTCCAGAAAAACAACAAAACAAATGAGACTTGAATTTTACTTGTAAGGTTCTCTTTTAATCTTGTGATAAGAGTCATTCTAAAAAACATAATATAATTCTGCTGCTGCTTTTGAAACATAATATGAAGCTGTATGTTGTAGATGCAATTAGAAAGCCGACTTTTGAAAAGAGCACAATAACATCGGACCACTGTTTTGCAACTCTGCCTAGTACACTTCAGTATTGTTGCAAGCAAAAGCAAAGCAGAACTGCTACAGCTGAAGTGCCTAAGAAAACTGTCCACTCTAAGAGATGAGAATATGTAAAATCAAAGATACTGTACATCCCACAAAGAAAAATATTGCAGATACTCATGAAGGAATGCTACCAAACCAATGAGTTAACTTCAGTTAAGAAAAATATACCATTCTAACAGATTAAAATGATACCTAATTTCATTAAAAAATTAGTTCAAAGATTTCTCTGCTCTTTCATATACATTACACCTTTGCTTCATCCTTGCAGGAAATCCTTCTCAGAACACTGAGTCACTGTTCACCCAGCTACTGCCATGAAAGGTCACAGATCTCTGAGATAAACTTGCTTGTGGCAGGCAACTTCTATGGTCAAAACGTAGTGCATGAAAGACTTAAGCAAAGGGAGCCATCACATCTCCTATGAGAGACTTAATTCCCTGAACTTTCTGCTCTACATCACAAAATGCTGAATGTCTAGGAAAACTGCAGAAATGGGTTCACATGAAGGAAAGGAGAAAAAAGAAAGAGGTGAGATATATGATGGAAGACAAAAAAAAAAAAATTAGAATAAGAGGAATCTAAATTTATGTAAGATCTTCATAAACAAAGTTATTCCTAAGCCAAAAGGTTCCAATACATGCCTATAGGAAACAATTTGCTGTATACCTATGATGCATGTGGGGCTCTTCGATGCTTATTTCTTCATCTACACTGTGCAGAACATGCAAGCCATATATGTTTTAAGGTGCCTGCTTTACTGCCAGTTGACATTTTATAAAATTAGTCATATTTGTAAATGATTCCCAATCATTTTGTCAAACATTTTTTCTCAGTGTCGGAAGCGCAAAAATCAAACTCCTGATCAAAACCAAAGCTCACAAGAATTTTTTTGGACACAAAGAAAAGGCACCACCATCATTTCACAAAACACAAGCAGCTGGTGGAGCTTTGTGGAGTTTACAGAACATAGACGCACTTGAACGCTTCCTCTCCAAGAACAAAACTGAGATGCTTACTGCTTATGCGACAGCAGCGTGAAAGTCAGAACTATATTTGACAGTCTAATCTGTCTCACACCAGAAAAGGATATTTGTGCTACTATTTCTGGTTGCCATATAACCTGGTACATCTACCCAAATTTGTCCAAATATCATCCACAGGACATCACAGACCTCGTGCCCTTCCAATCATACAAGAGGCTTTAGATTTCTGCTACAATAAACCAAGGGCATCACAAATTATATCACTCCCATTTAACATTTTTTTTTCACAAGTGTTATGATGATCTGTTAGCATGGGGTTTGTATCTTGCAGAACAGAAATGCTGTTGTCAAATTGAAAACTTGAGGGTATATTGCAATGAGGGTTTCTTCTACTTCATTTCTCACTCCTGCACCTAATGGTGCTATTTCTAGCTTTATATGTTTGCTGTCATAAGCACAGTGGCCTCGAATGAATATAGGAAACATTACAGAATGACATGCATAAGCTTTATCAAATAAGAGCATGCAGTCAGCTATCAGCAGAACTAAATTCATATGATCAAGCTGGAGTATGCTCTAAAGCAGCTGTGTGGTGATTATACTGTAAAGGGAGAAACTGCAGCTGGAAAAATCTTCAGTACCTTCATATCTTTGCCCTTTGATTATAAAGAAGGAGGAAAATAGAGAGTTGATATCAACTGCTTCACCACAGCTTCTTTATGAATTAAATAAATTGCAATATATTTTGAGTTTAGAAGAATCAGACATACCTTCATAAGCCAGCTATTTAAACAGTCTTCCTTCTTAAAAAGAATATATTTTATATTATTCTATGTGATTGTAGAGTTTGCTTCCATTTAATTGCCCTCTTATCTCTGAACACCTGATTAATACAAGCCTTTCCCTGCTGTCATCTACCTGCCACCTCAAACTTTGATTAGAGTTCTGCCTCTGCCTTGGTTCAGCTTTCACACATTTCTGGATTATTGCTACTTACATTCCATTTGACACTTCTACAAAATCCATGAGAATTTCACCTTTCTCTTTCACTCTGCATTTTGAGATCTCAAAGCATGATGTCTGGGCGCAGTACTTACTTCACTCCGGCTTTACCTCAATCTCCTTCCCTGCCTTCTCCATATCAACAGCTTGCCTAGATTACAGTCTTTCTGACAAAGGCCCACAGGAGTCTGGGCAGTGCATTACGGGAGCTGCTGGCTTTGTTGTGCTTGCTAGCCAAGATGTACTTGCTTTATGGAGAGCTAAACGTGACTTTACAAAGGCCTTTAGGAAGGAATACATCAGATCAAGCTCAGCATTATGTCAGTGCAGGCACAGATCCTTTGGACTCAGCTCATTTCACATTGAACTTTCTCAGAGACCCTGAATACTTCTTTAGAATATCTCAGAGACATTTCTTTATTCTTTTAATTCTTCTTTCTCTCACAAACTCCTACAAACACATGCAAGCCATTCCTGGGTGAAGCAAAAAGACAGCCCCATAGTCCAGAGTACTCCTTGTTTATCCTTGCTGTTTCCTCTGTGGTTAAAACAAACAAACACACACACACACAAAAACACCTTCTTCCCACAAAACATCCGCTAAAAGATGCAAAAACACCTGAGCCATCTCTGATTAGGACTATAATGATAGAGAGGATCATCAGCCCAGGCTGTATCTCACTCAGGTGCAAACACCCTGCTTCTGATGTTGTCTCTTTTTTTCCAGATACCTATTTCCACACCTTGTGTACATTTCCTATCATGCCATTGATTACCATGTCTCAAGTTCTGGCATCTCCAGTACAAGAGCGACAGACACACCAGAACAAGTTCAGTGAAATGATTGAGGGAGCAGAGAATGTGCCATATAAGAGGAGTCCGGGAAAACAGAGACTGCTCAGCCCGGAGAAAAGAAGCTTCAGGAAGAATCTCAACAATGTATGTAAATGATGAATAGGAGTAAGAAGACAAAAGCAGACCCTCAGTGGTTCCAGGAACAGACCAAGAGGTAAGCAGTAGAAATTACCATAAACTGACATATAGGGAATTCCCTTTCTATAAAAACAAACATACAAAACCCTCACCAGAAATACAACCACACCTTTCTCCCTGTGAGGATGATCAAGCATTAGAACAGGCTGTCCACAGAGGCCTTGGTGCCTTCTTCTGTGCACACATTAAAAATCCAGCTGGACATGGCCCTAAACAGCCCATTTTAGCTGGTCTTTCTTTGAGGGACGTGATTAGATTAGAGCATCTCCAAAGATGCCTTCCAGAACAAACCCATTCTGCAATATCTATCAACTCTGTGCCTTTGATCCATTTTCTTGCTTCTGACACTGTTCAGAGCTCGCTCTCCTTTCTCCTTCCCACATTCCCAGCACCGTGTGTCTCTCTCTCTTGGAAGGTTTACTAATGACACTCTGCTGCAGAGTCAGCTCAAACTGGAAAGCAGCACAATCATCATTTTAGGCTTCTGCACAATGCCACGTGCAAGAAAGCTAAAGCAAAGCTAATTGTGCTGACTGAACCGACAGCATGATACACGTACAGACCAGAGAACAGATAGCAGAAAGTTGATTTGATTTCTGTTCTCTCAGTTCCTGTTCATCCTTGTCACCTTTGTCTAAAATGTCACTGGGTTTTGTACCATGTACCAGAGGTCATGCTACCTATGACTAAGCCCAAACTCCATTTTCTTTGTCATAACAGGCATAACTAAGATTATTAAATCAGAGAAGACCTTAAAATCCTGGTATTTTAAGGGAGCACTTAGAATTTTTTTTTTTTTGCTTGGTTTTGTGTTTTGTTTTTTTTTTTTTGTTGTTATTTCAGTCATTGCAAAATCA
>WBNM01018086.1:83096-165867 GCA_013399055.1 Ramphastos sulfuratus | reverse complement strand
AACTGGCCCCTCCCCCGCCCCCCCCCCCCCCCCCACAGACCTTGGGTAAACAGAAGGCCTGAGCATCCTCTCATTAATCCTGATGACTTTGGTGGAATTATTCCTTGCTGGTGCAGTGGAGGGAAGTTTTTCCTCCATTCCTCCATGCTGCAAGACTCACATTGGAGAAAGAGTCACCAGGCTTTCTACTTTCTTACAGTTACTGACATAGGAACAGCCCATAATAAGCTTGAAATCTGGTTATAACACTGTTTTCCTTTTGTTGCCACACATAGAAACTAACAAAAGAAATACTTTGAAGAGCCCTTTTTCCTCCAACTAGGATGGGCTAGATTCAATTAAAGATAAGGAAAAGCTTAAGTAGTAAATTATTTAATCAATTGCATGTCTGCTTTCCTAGAAGTTGCAGTATAATAAAGTTTTCTCTAACAAGATTTTACTTTATCACAAACAAATAAATTGAAACATTATTCTGCTTCATGAAAAAAATATTAACTACCAATGCTATCATTTTTTCCCCTTGCATTTTGTTAAAATCTGGTAATGCCAAAAATTATGTAGTGCTTAAAATATGTAATTCTACTGAATAACAGCAACAAAGCCCTGAGGAGTTTTGAAGAAGTCAAAGATAAAAGCCAACAGTGGATGAAGTTCTGCAGCAGGCAGACCAGCATTAGTGCTGCTTGACTTCCAATAGAAGCAGACTGAAAAGTCAAAATTTAGCTATGATGGATGCAGACCCAAATTAAAATGATTGAAGAGCTCTCTGGAACAGCAAGTAGGGAGGACCTGCTGGAGAAAGTGCTCCTGTTTTAGCTCAGTGCTTGCAGGGTCTATGAACGCCATGATAGCAACCTTCCTTCCATAGTTCCCCACCAACAGAAGCATCAGTGGTAGTTATTGTATAAGGAAGCAAGCTGACATGGATTTCCCACTAGACAGGTATTTCTGGTCTCTCTCTCCTAGAAGCTAGTTGCCATTATTTTTAATCCCATACTCTTCTGAGGAAATGGAAAGTAAATGAAGACAGAATAATTTATTCTTGCTGAGGACTGAAGAAAAAGGTAAATACTAGACTGTATCTTCCCATGTAAATGGAGAATATCTGTCAATGAGATTCATGAAACCACATAAAAAGCTAATACAGCATCCGTGGAGGGTTTGCTATAAAGAGAAAAAAAAAGTAAGACTGATGTGGAAATTTCCAGCATTTATCTACTAGATATCAACCATGCAAAATAACCCAAACAAACCCCATCCCCCTCAAAAAACAAACAAAGCCCCCACCAACAAAAAACTCCACTAAAAATCCAAACCCAAAATAATACCAAACAAGCAAAACCCACACAACCATCACCACAAAAGCCAACACCAAAACAAGTTGAAATATGTGATCTCAAACTGATATGCAAAACCAATCAACGCAGACAAATGAATTATAAAAACTATACTTGTCTTTCATTGAACTAGTGTCATGGTAGGCCTAAACAGGCCAAAATAGGCTTATACATGTCCTGGCTTGCCCAGACACGTTTTTCTGCTCTCCCTCCTTATGCTATGAGGACAAGCAACCATAGGAAAGAGGACAAAGAACCTGGAGCCACTGAGTCTAGGGACTCTGTCCTGCCCAGACCTGTTTCGCATTCTGTAATAAACAAGGTACACAGGCTCAGCTTGTGCATGCCTTGTGCCAGGCCTGTGTTCTGTCCAAAAAAGGGTAAACCAAGCCTGATTGGCTATTCTGTGTCCAAAGGCACATTATTCTTGGACTATATTGACAAAAGGAGACAAGCAGGTGACACAACGTGCTCTGCCCTTGTATCCATGCTTGCTGCTTGTGACTGCTGCTACTGCCTTATTGTACCCTGAAGTGCCTGGAAACTGCCCTCCAAGAGTTTACCAGGAACAGGCTCTAAATGCCTCCACGCGATCGGCCTGAACAGCCAGCGTGATATCATGCTGAGACTGCACATCACAAGACATCCTGCCTACACCTGAAAGCCTCCTGCCAAGACGGGAAGTCCTGGAGATACACAGATCATCCAGAGGAGACCAGGACCAGGTCAGAGACTGTCTGCCTCCTTTCCCCAGCAGCTGGAAGCCTGGGAAGAATCAGAAGCCTCGATGGCTGACAAGACAGTAACAGAACTCCCTGAAAGTGTTTGGGTACTGTTTGAAGCTGTAGCCAGCCCTGCCAGTCAGGAGATATTTTGTGAGTAAATACTTAAAGCCTCTTGTAATTCATCATTGCCTTCTGCCATAAGCAGAAAGGAGCTCCCTGAGTGCATCTAGTGGACAGGAGGTGTATTGACTGCAAGCGGTATATTAACTGCAGGAATGTTCTCTTCCAGTTCACTTGAGTTCAATTAATATTATATATCATGGCTAGTTATTTCTAGATCCTGTCTTATTACCTGTATAAAGTTTCCATGACTGGTGCTGTGCTGCTCCCAAACCATCACAGGTGCGAAGAACCAATTATTATTAAAATTAGCGGTCAGGGTGGTGAAGAGTTCTGAATATTGAATATTAATAAACGATATTACTATTTGAAAATCCTATCTCACATCAATTAATTACCCCTCCATAACAATTAGGTAAAAAAAAAACCATTGTGATGAGTGAAGAAATATAGTTGCTGCCGTTGTTTAAACAGACAGAAGTTTTGAGGTTGCTTTCATTATCTGCAAAACAGGAAATGCTTAAGTGCTTTCAAGGAACTTCATAGCTCTAGTAAGTAAGCTTCCATTGAAAAACAACAGGACATGGAGGTCTGTTTATTTTTCAGGATAAATAAACTTTTACAACCAGAATGTAACGTCTTAAAGAGAAATTGTGACCATTTTGCCAGAAATAATAAAAATAATCCTAACAAACCCAAACCAAACAACTGTTTCAAATACTGCTTTAATTGTGTGTGTGTCAGGGGGGAATCCTGCTTAAAATCCAGAACAGAAACCAAAAAGACTACATTACTGCTGCTCCTGAAGCAACGTCTTTCCTTACATCAGCCAAGTATGCTCTTTTTTACTTTTTTCACCTTATTGAGGCAACCCAAAAACATATCTATGGAAATCAGTACAGAATCATAACATTATTTTAGTTGGAAAAAAAATCCTCTATAATCACTGAGTTCAACCATTCACCTAACACCACCACGGCCATTAAACAACATCCCAAAGTGCCATGCCCACACACTTCTTGATCACCTCCAGGGATGACGACTCCACCACTTCCCTGGGCAACCTATTCCAACGCCTGACCACCTTTTTTGTAAAGGAATTTCTCCTAATTTCCAATTTTGGGTCTTTTCCTCTCATCCCATCACTTGACACTACAGAGAAAAGACCAACCACCTGAGTACAACATCCTTTCAAGTAGTTGTAGAAAGAAATGAAATCTCCCCTCAGTCTCCTCTTCTTCAGGCTATACACCCTCGGAGCTCCTGCAGCTGCACCTCACAAGACCTGTTCTCCAAACCAATAGCTTTGTTGGTTTGCTTTCTGCTGCAAAAGTCATGCAAGCAAATGGAATACCCAGCACAATTTGTTCTAAGATAGTGGTGAAATACCTGTTAGCCTGTCTCAACTACATCTTCCATGAGACACTGCAGTCTCACCTAAATAAACCTATGCAATAGTGGAGACATAATCTAGTAAAGGAGGTAGAAAACAAATGTCAACTTGCCCACAGGACAAAATTCGTGATTCTAGCTAGTTGTAATGTGATGCATTCAGAAACCAGTGGCTGCCATTTCCAATGAATAGCTCCAAAATAAACAAGATTGAAACCTGGAGAGGTGATATTCTCAGGCCACAGCAGAGAGACTTCTGTGCTCCAGATGCACATCTGGAGCATCCACAATAGTATTCATGCAAAACCGTAGAGAGAGAGAGAATCTGTGGAGTAATAAATAGCAGCAGTCTGGCAAGTGACTCACTGAGCTGATTCAGAAGTTCTGTCCCTTGCCTCTATGTGCAAACTTCTCTTGAATAACTGATTAAGGCATCAAATTTAGGGAACCTGTAAAGTTCCACAGATGTAAAGAGCAATTAAAAAAGCCACATTGAGATAAATATGTTTGAAAAGAATACAGGTGAGGGCAAAATCCGAATTTCGACACAGTATTTTACAAAGAATCAAAAAAGGAAGGCTGCTCAAGTGTACAGGAGTAAAGAAGTCATGTTTCTACCTCAAAAGCAGAGTTAATGCATCTACACTATTCAGAACAGGGAAAGAGTACCAGCACTGCTTCCTGTAAGTCAGCATTCCTTCGTTTCATTCACAAAAGTGAAGGCTTTTCACAGTACCAAATACAGAACACCAGATTTTTGGTGGTTTGTGTGTTTTTGTTGTTTGGGGGTTTTCTGTTTGTTTTAGTGGTTTTGTTGCTGGTTTTGTTTTTTTGTATTAACCTAATTATTATTCATTCATCCATGTGGATATCTGTTGTCTACAAGAGTCTTGTTTACTGGAAGTCCAAGTTCCATCATTTAGATGAAATCAATTAAATATACATTCTCTGCACAAAAGGGCATTTTCCATACCTGCTATGATTTTAAGATCTTTCCTGAAGTGTAGAGGAAAAGAATAGGCATATTACTTCTTTATCAGGTGTAGAGTAAAACTATTCATTTACATACAGTGCATAATGGAATTCTGGTTAATACAGGGTAACACCTGCTGTTTATTTTTCAAAAGCACAATATTTTTTTAGCTAACAAATTCTGGGGTCTGCAATGGCATTCAGAGACTTCTTCAGGATAAATAGCTAGTTCTTTATGCTCATTTTATATTGGTGCATTTCACTCTACCCCCTATGCACTTTATAGTTATCACTGATTTTCAGCACAGTGATACTAAACATCTTAAGTTTTCCAGGATAAGAATCTTTCTTTCCCATTGCTCGAAATGCTTCCAACCTCTATTTAAACCATAAGCTATATGAAGTATACTTGTAAGTCCCTTACCAAGTCATTTATGACAATGTTGACTGAAATCAGGCCCAGCAATGCCCACCCTCCTTGACACTGAGAATCCATCTTTAAAGTATCATTTCCAAGTAGTTACACACCTTGTCTTGATTTCATCTAGATCACATTGTCCTAATTTATTTATGAGCTCCTTTGTAGGACAGTGTCAGAAACCTTGCCTGAAGTCAAAATTAATCCTATCTGTTCCCACATCCGATTAACCCAGAAATCCTATCAAAGAAAGTAATTAGAGTGTGTTGATGGGATTGTTTTTGACAAAACCATACTAGCTAGTTTTATTACTTTATCTTCTCTGTACCTACACACTCTGCACCTAACAATTTTTTCCAGTAACTTTCCAGAAGCTGAAATTATACTGATTTATCTGTAATACTACAATAGTCTATTTTCCCTTCTTTTTTTCTTTTAAAAGCAGGTGCTATGGTTGCTAATGGTTCAGCAATTGAACTGGCTAGGTTTTCTAAGTACTTAAGGGCAAATTTAATTGGATCCTGTCAACATGAATACATCATGTTATGTTAATATATTTTAAGTTGTTCCTTCCCAATTCTGCTTCCACCTAGTTGGTAATATTGTTTTATTAAACGCAAGTCTAGAGAACTCAAGGGGATTTTTTTCCTGTTTCTTGTTATTCTATTTCCTGCTACCAGTACTACCCTTTATGTTGACCAGTACTATCCTTTATTGTTCTATCACACCATTCTAACACCTTCAGAATTTGCTCCCCAAAGCCTTCAATGTCCCTTACTTGCATGATCTGATGTATCCTTATTTCTGAGTGTTTCTTTCCTCCCCATTGTGACAATTTGTGACTCTGTTTTTAACATGTTAGTTTAGTAATTGTTAGCTCTCCTTCATTCATTTGTCCTTTAGATAATCTTCCCAAGAAAACATTTCTACTAGGTCCCTGTATACATTTAGCCTGTATCTGGGGCTAAGTTCCAACAGTTGCTCTAATATCCAATGACTTGGTAAAGAAGGGGAATCAGAAAAAACAGAAGCCCCAAAGGGTGAAATGAAAACAATTTATTAAATAGCCAAACTGGTATCAGTGTCAATACAAAGTCATACTCAGCCCAGCAAAAGTGCAGTAGTTATGGTATCCAGGAAGTCACACAGAATCACACACACAAACTCAAACCTATCTGAGAGTAGAAGGAAGGGAAGCAGGGTCAGGAGGAGTCCAAGCAGAAAGCTCTTCTCTCCTCAAACTTCCCCCTTTATCCTAATTGTGATGCTCATGGTCTGGGATACACACCTGTAGCCAACTGGAGTCAGCTGTCCTGCCTGACTCAGAGCTGTTAATGGCCTGCAGCCCATGACTGGCCTAGGATTCTAGTCCAGCAAAACCAGGATTATCCCCAAAGTTCACTAATGTATGCTTTTCTGAAGCCAGTCATTCTGTTCCGCTACTATAGCTGTTTCTTCCTAAACCCACCACCATTACCATTTTACAGTCACTTCCACCCAAACTGGCTTCCAAGTGCAGATTCTCATCCAGTTTCTGAAATCTTAGTCACGTCCAAATGTAAGAAATACTGTTCTTAATAACTTTCTTTATATTTTAAAATGAGTTATTCATTTGTCAAACCTTCTTTATCCTTATACAGATCTTTTTGGAACTGATGCTCTCCAATTCAAGCACACCAAACCCTTCGGGTGTTTCTAGGGACTGTGCCCTTCCAACCAAGCTGTCTACAAGAACAACAACATCTCTCTTTCTTTACCCTTCGTGATTTTATTCAGGCTAGTGAAGGTGTGCTTTCAAGAAGCCTAACTCTCACGTTCATGTTTGAACATCAGAGAGCTATAAATACATTTTCCTTGGCTTGTCTTTTCTAAACAAGTAACACTTTTCTAACAGTACTCCAGCTTCATGGCATCTCTGTGATCCGCACCAAGTAATAGTTCTAGGTATGTGTTCAGCTTTCAAGATCTTCCATTTCATTCTCCAGGCATCCTTTTATCCTCCAGGCATCTTTTATTTACTAGCAAACTAGTGAAGGAAGATTACTCCTTCAGTGAGTAGGCTTTGGAGTGAACAGAGATGCATATGTAAATTCATCCACCCTCACGGTAAGAAATATCCAAAGGGATGCTACAGCACTTTGATTCCTATCATCACAATCTTGCCTTTGAGAGTATTTTGCAATATATGCTTCACACCTTTTTTTCAAGACAAATATTTATTGAAACACTGAACCTGAACAAAATTTCTAAATTAAAAAAATACAATAAACCTCTCAAATTTTATAGGCATATATAGCGATACAAGCAAACATCAACACATGCAAATATTTACATTGTGATATATACTGGGAAATTAAAACCTAATTTGTATTCTTGAAGTGGATATAATGACACCTATAAAGTCTCTACCTATTTTCACTGTATATATATTAGAAAAATGCAATAAAGATTTTAAAGGATCCATGTAGATTCAAAAACATTGTTCATAAAAAGCTCATGATCTCAAATTAATACTAACTTTGACCAGGCATATGAATTCAGAAACGTAACATTCCATCACTTTAAAATCAAATAGAAAAAAAATTGCAATAAATAGTAAGCTAAAAAAAATATTTAGAATATTCTCATATGTTCCTCATATCTTATAAACACTACTGTGAAACAAACTGAAACACTGACTTTGTAACTGTCAACTAGTACAGTAACATTATTTGCATTAATTGTTTCATTTACACTTAATTCAACTACTGTTGCATTTATGAAAGATCTCAGTATGTAATCTTATTTATAAACAGTTCTGGTAAGCTTTATTCAGCCTTCTCCAGTATAGCTTAATATTTAAGGTTTCTTTTATATTGTCACTAGCAAATGCTTGGCAATTGAACAATCCCTCTACAGCATAAACATTTATGAAAAATGTCAATCATTGTGGTTTCCACCTGCTCAAAAATATTTAAAATCTCCCCAGAGGGTGGTAAGCTCAATTCCTCATCCTGTTCTTGATACAATAATAGGCTGTTATTGAAAGTTCTCCCAGGGTTTTCTGTTTCTTTTGCTGGATCTAACTATGGTGAGCAGAAGGCTCCTCTAAACTGACCTCACCTCCAGCTTATTTGAGTTTATTCTTGCATTCTCTTCAACAAGATGCAGGAGGTGGCCTCTGGGTCTCTTTGAGATTATGTAAACCCAATCATTAAACCACTGTAAATATGAAGTGTTTCCCACCACAATATTTCAAAAAAGCATTATAAATTAAATATCAAAAATTTAAAAAAAAAATTTTAAAAAAATCATAGAAGCAGGCCTTGAATGTATTCCATAATTTCTAAGTGTGCCTTAATCTGGTTCTATTTCAGAGTTAAACAGTCTTCCTCATACTGTGCTGAATAGAGTAACTCTTTTTTCATATTTCAGCTCATTTCAATAATTTAATGGTGGAACAGATAGTGGCAGTTCATAAGAAGTAGTGTGCTGTGGTGTGGAGAATAAACAGCAATTAAAGAGGAGACAGAAGTTGCAAATCTCTAAGTACTGAGAAACAACATCACTTCACTAGAAGACAATTTAAACAGCACAATAAACTTCTGAACTGCACAAATGTGCTTGGCAAAGCTACAAGGCCAAATGCAAACTTTATAGCACTCTAAAAGTCAGGAGAACATTAAAATCAACAAAAGATTCACTAGCTTCAACATGATCCAGATTTCTATACGACACTGTAACACCATCGCTTCACTGTTTCAATTTCCCTAAAGATTTCAAAGCTGAAATGAAACTGTAGGGGTGAAAATAACGAAAAGAAGTTTGGAAAAGCATAAAGTAGCCTACGACAAAGTGTCAGGAAAAGTTTCAAGGGAAATTAATGAATTTCAAGTTTTAAAGAAAAAAAAAAAAAGAGGGGTCAGATGTTAGGTTGAATCCATCTTAGACTTCGTTACAAAGAAATTTATTTGTCCTTGATGTTAAAATAATGAGCTAGTTGTGATGTGCTTCTGCACTAGCCTATGCTGTCTGAGCCAACAAAGTTAAGATGCCTTTACAGGTTTCACTAGAAAAGAACAAAGGTTTCTCCTCTTATTATCAGAAAATGTTACGGAAATTCAGTAACATGTTCTCAAAGTTCACTCTAGAAATTGATAAAAATCTTATTCACAGAATTACACTTAGATGCTAAAGAAACCTAAAAGTAGATCATTGAAACAATAGCTGAATGTGTCCCAATTTATATGAACTTTGTCAAAAACTGTACAAGATGTTTTAATAGTGGAATGGGCCTATAGAGTTGAACTAAAAAGAGATCAACAGGTTAGAGAGCTCTGAAAAGGAATTCTTACTGTGATGAGTTATATGTATTCAGATATGTAATTTTAAAGATTTGTTCTAATTTACTGCAATCAGACCTTTGCTACCATATTCTCCATACAACAACAGATTTGTCAGTAAATGAAGTATCATTGTCCTATGCATAAATTGCTACTAATATCACCGACTGCTGTTCGGCAGTGGCTTTCAAGTTTCACAGCTATGGTAACAAGCAAAAGATTTAAAATGTACTAAGAACTTCTGACCAAAGCAGAATTCTGGAAAAATCCAATGAATTGCAGAGTCCTATAGAACAAAGTAGAATGAATTATTCATTGCAGAAATTTAAGAAAAAGGATTGTCTTGGAAGTGAATACCAGAGTAGGGGATCCGAATCTTCTAGACCAACCACTCTCAATAGTATCTTGCATTTCTCACACACATACTTTGTTTCACTACTCGGTAAAGAATTTCTGCCTAGTACACAATTTAGACCTATCCTCTTTCAGTTTGAAACCATCATCCTTTGTCTTATCACTGTACTCCCTGATAGAGTCCCTCTCCATCTTTCCTGCATCCCCCCCTAAGTACTGGAAGGCTGCAATACAGGTTTCCACAGAGCCTTCTCTTCTCCAGGCTGAGTGACTGTTAACTGTCTTAGTCTGCCCTCAGACTAGCTTGCACCTTTGTTTCTGACACAGCAAAGACATTACGTTTTGTAAGTCTATATAGCTTTGCTCATACTGTCAAATAAATGAGTGGAAAAATGCCCTCAGACTATTAAGAGGGAAACATCTGCCCCTACTCCAGAATTCACATTGCAATAGAAAATGTTACAGAAGAACGAAGAGGGTGGGTTTGGGGGCTTTTGTGGTATTATTTTCATTCTGTTTTACTTGGCTTAGAAAAAGTTAACCTAAACTAAGAAGTAATTGTGTATAAGGCAAAACACTAAACCTCGCATGCAAAAAAACAGGAGTCATCATCGAGCAATCCATCAGTATTTCCCAGCAAGCACCTAGAAGTTAATTATACTAATTTTCACACACTAATGGCTTTGGACTGCACCTAAAAGAAGAAAAAAAAAAAAAAAAAAAAAAAGGTAATAGTTGTTGTAAGGGTGAATATGAACAATGTACAGCTCCTGTTTGGAGTCCTGTTACTCTGAAATTGTATTTAAATTCTTACTCAGTAAGTAGATAGTGACACTTTTTTGCCTTATTTGTAGATCAAATTGTATACATTTTTATTTGTGTGAGGCTTAGATCAAAGAGATGAGCTTTGGATCAGCTGAAGCGACAATCAATTCTCATTCCCTGAATGGAAAACACTCAATGTGGGCTCCTCTATAGCAGCCAGTTTACTTATAGATCAAGCCACAACCTATCAGAGACACATTTTTAAAAGACCTATATTTAGATACTAATCTATATATATATCAAACCAACTCTTTTTTTTTTTTTTTTTTTCCCCTGATATATGAAGATACCAGCTTGTCTCTGTTGTTACAACTCTGTTAACTCATTTTCAAGGGGGAAAAAAAAAAAACAACCAAACCTATAGTCCAAAGCCTGCTACTCTGCAGGATTTCCACACTGCTTTCATTGAAGTTAAGGGATAGTTTGTCTCTGAATTCAAGGTTGTTGTGATATTGTAGCATTTTGAAGCACACTGTGCCCTTTCAATCTACATTTCACACTTCACATACAGATGTGCCAAACGTGTTCTTTTTATCTGTGACACATTCTACAGGGCATAAACAACCAATTCTGAATAAAAGTTAGATTCAATTCTGGATATGAAATAGTCATTAAGCAGACAATAAGTTCCCTCTACTGTTTTTTTACACTCTGGGTGCAAATGAGGTCACATCAATATTTACTTGACTGCTATGATAACTGTCAGTCTTCGAGGTCATTACTAGCTCCCTCTGGGTCACTTCCACAGCAATTCCACAGGAAAAGCAGCCACACAGGGAGGCTTAACCAATGGACCAACAGAAGTGAATGAAGGGCAGTCACTCATGCAAGAGGTTTATACACCTCTAATAAAATACAATCTTAAAATCCTTCCAGAACTGCTAAATTGAGAAGTCTGATTTCCTGTTCAATCTATAGACATCCAGAGTGCTCCTATGAGGTGGACTTTTAAATCACTACATGATACAGGATTTTCAGACCACTTAAGTCTAAAGACTGAGACCCAAGAATCTACCATACACCAATACTTTATATTTTTCTAAATTTATTAGTCTAAGAAAAATAGAACTCTCCATAGCAAGCTGTCACTTCTGTAATCTGGGCATACAGTCATCATTTTGCAATTAGCATTCTGAAAAGCTTTAAATCAGTTATTGTAATGGAGTCATAAGAGACTGCATAATAAATGTCTCCAACTGCTTTATAATGAAAACAAACAAACAAAAATCACAACAGAAAAAACACCCAACAAAACACACAAAAAAACAAACCAAGAACCCAGACATTTTAGTTACAACCATTTTACATATGCAACAGGACTTCAATTTTTCATTGACTGATTAGGGTCAAAGTCAAATGAATTCAGATCTTCTGACTCATGCTCTGCTGTGCCACCTTCTCATTAGATCTCCCCTTTTTCCTTTAAAACAATTAGGGAAATACAGAGCTTACTTAACTAGTTGTATTAAAAGTGTCATTTAAGCAACAAAGGGGTTTAACTTTTTAATTCAAAAATATGCTAGCAAGTGTCTGTCTTGTAGCTGTCATGAATTAAGTCTATTACAATATCTTCATATTTTGGATTCTGACCTTAATTACAACTGTACATAAATCTCCTTTGCTTGTGGTTAGCATAAACATTGATATGCATGACCTACAAAAAATTCAAATCTTAGAATAAACCTAGTAAAATATATTTCCACCTTATAAGTAAGTATTTCTGTATGCTTTGCTCATTTATTCCTAAGGCAAAATTGTCACGTTATGGAAGGAAAAAAAAAGAACACCAAAAACAACAAACCAACAAACCCACCAAAACAACTTACCCATATTATCCTGCACAATATTGCTCCATGCTTGGGAGACTGACTCATATACAATGTTAGTTTCCAAATACAGTGTTAAAAGTAGTTGCATGTGCACTACGGGCCCACAATTCCCACACCAATTTGTATTTCCACAATCACAATTTCCAAGTGTTAACACTGTTTTTCTCCCCCTTTTTGTAGTGTAAAACACCTACATTAAAAGTGAGAATTGATTTATTAGCACTCTTTTTAAGTAGATCTAACGCAGAAAGAAGCATCTCTCTAATTCTCTGAAAGAGCAAAGTAACTCTGCAGCCTATTCATCTCCTTCCAAATTTAAACAAACTCATTTGCATGAGCAGTGATGTTAGAGATACTGCTCCTATCCGGGACAGATGATAGACCCAAAAAAAAACAAGCTACTGAGCAGAGAGAACATCTTCAGTCTGAAGGAGACAGACCATTCCAAATTCCTTCAAATGTTACTGACGCACAGGCACGGGCAGCATGAGCAGCACTGGTCTATTCACGTTGCACAGTCACTTTCCTTATACGTAACTGGGTAGGGACACCTGACTGTAGTAGGCATCTAATTGCAGGAACTGAAAAAAAAAAGATCTTTTTATGCGACGAGAAAAGGGAAAAGTAGGACAAAAAAAAAAGAGAAAATGACATGTCTGCCTGAAGTCCATACCCCTGCTCTTCCCACTGGTACAATGTTTCTTTCCATTTCGGATTTATTACTGCAAAACAGTGAAGGACATCATTTCACCAGAGATAAAACATGATGCATATTATTTCTCATCTCCTTGTTGTCAGCAGTCTAAACCTCAATATCAAATTTTACTTGCTTCATACTTAACTATATCACATGCTATATGCAAACTAGATGCAAAACATTGCTGCAGCAGCCAGCACTATGTTCTGCTGAGAAGAAACAGATCCCTTTCAGTTTTCCATTGTGAAAATTTTGAATTCTTCTGCAGTTTTCCCTCCAGCACTGAAGAAACATGATAATCTATTGCCACATAAAGCAGCCCTACAAATAATATCAGTATCCAAATATTGTTAAACTCTTCTTAAGTGCAACCAAAAAGTTCAGATTTCTTGCGTGTTCAGTGGATTGACTATGCACCATCTGATGTATTCTCTCTTTCACTTTAGATTTAGGGTCACTTCTTTTAGTCTGTTGTCTCCTCTTTCCTCAGCTATGCAAACAATAAAAGGAAAATCCTATAATCTGTTCTCTCTTTAGTGTAGTGGAAATCCACAGTATACTTTTTCTCTAGCAGCACTGATCAGATAAGTAGACATGTTAAATGGGTTCACTCTTGAAAAAAAAACCAAATGTCGAAATCAAGCCCTGTATCACAGCTTGGTTCAGCTCTCCTGTTCTCACTAAAAGCTAATTTAATTTCTGGTGATAGAGTTATATCCTTTACATGCTATAGAGTTCCCTCTGTTTAAACAGCGGGTGATAACCATGGTTATTTTGGCTCTTTCAAGTGCAAATTCTACGTCTAATACTATTCTAGGTGAGCAGGATTCTCGGATTCAGCTGTGTTGACTCCAGAACTAGCCCTTCAAGCCCTTTAAACACCCCTGTTAATTGAATACTTTTCTCTTAGAACACACTAGCCTATGACAGAGATGCTGGCTGATCATCAGTTTCTTAAAGAGCAAGTTTGTAACACAAAGAACTAAGGTTCAGAAAAGGAGTTTATAAACAAGACACAGAAGTGCTGGTCTCCTGAAAAAGACAATGAAACAAAAACAAAACAAATTCAGGGCAGAGGGGAAGTTCCTCAAGATAAATGATAGAACTATATAGAATTGTTTCAGTTGGAAGAGACCTCCAAAACCATTGACCTAACACCACCATGGATGCTAAATCATGTCCCAGAGTGTCACATCCACGTGGTTTTTTAACACCTCCAGGGATGGTGATTCCGCGACACGCCAAAATCTGACCACCCTTTCACTAAAGAAGTGTTTGCTGATAGCCAATCTAAATCTCCCCTGACACAGTTTGAGGCCATGTCCTCTTGTTCCTGAATGTAATTTTACTTGTGAAAATTCCAACAAACTTTATGTTCACCCAGAAACTTTGCTCATTCTCCATTTCTGTGTACCACTAGCCTTCTTTGTCCAGAGAGCATCTCCTCCTCAAATATTCCATTTTCTGCTGTTTCAGTGGAAGTTCTCTTTGCTCTAATGCTCCTGTCATTTGCTACTGGATTTCTGGGCAGAGAGCTGTTCAGAGTTAAGTGCTTCTGCTTAGAGAACATTCACACTGTTCCCAAAGGGAATCAATGCCAATAGTGCTGCTTTTCTCTCACACATTTTCCCACACTGGGCAACAGCTTTCTTGTAGAAAAATTAACTGTTATGGCCTTAGCAGCAATCATATTGAGCATAAAACTGAAATGCATTGTGACAGCCGTGCACATACACACCTGAAAAAACACAAAGGACTTCAGTGGTGGAGCCTTAGCCACCATCTGCTCCTAGAATGAGGCATAACAAATTATGCTTCTTGAATCAGGGAGCACAGTCAGTTTTAAAGGGTGATTCAACTCCAAAGAGTCTTCCTGTGAAAGCAGCACCCCCTAGCTCAATAGATACTGTTTTTCAATGTCTTTTATCAAATTAAAAGTAACAATATTATTTAAAAAGCTTCCACCCAACCCCTCACACCCTTTCCGGCTCTCAGAATGTGATCCAGGAAACTTGTTTCTCTCTCACATCCTCCCTGTCAATCTTCATCCAACTTGTACATAGCCAAAGGACAACTACTGCCTTCATCATTAAACATGGACATTAAAAAATTACCTTTATTAAAAACAATTATTTGTTTTCTGATATTTATAAATCTTATACCTATTAAAATATATCTAGAATCTATCCCAAATTCTTAGCAGATGCCAACTCCAGGTGCTCACATTCTTAGNGGCCCCCATTTTTTATTAAAAAAAAAAAAAAAAAAAAAAAAAAGAGAAGTCTTCACATATTTGAAGGGTAGCAACAGCAAATAGGTTGTACAAACAGTTGTAGTCCAAAGCTACTGCGGTAGGCAGCTGGGAGTATTTGAGGATGCTCCTCTCATGAAGCAGTCTGGAGAGACTGGCCATTTCCAATTTCTAGAAGCTCACCTTGGATAAAGGGTAGTCATATTAAATTGAGGATGATGTACATTAAGCAACATTAAAAACAGATTAATATTTCTGGGCATAAAATTAAGTTACAATTTGTCACCTGCTCTCCCTACAGGTAAGAGGATCAGAAATAAGGGCTGGGATCACACCACCATAAAACCAGTACTAGAGCATCTAGGACAGTACTACCAGGATGAGTGTTGTCACAATCAGAGTGGCAGCCAGAAAACATGAAGAGGCAGCATAGTCAAGCAGCTGCATCACACTTAGACTGTGTCTTAACTAAAGGGGAAGGCTACAACCACCTTGACCTGCTGAGTAAATCCATGCTGTAAGAGGGTACAAATGTCTGTTTGCATTAGTGGGTCATTTATTTTTCCATATTTTAAAAAAGAATATAATATAAATCCTTACTTCACCATAAATCAGCATCTAATTTGAAATATTTATGGGTAAAGTATCATCTGCATTAACAAAGAATTTAGCTTTGGCAGCTAATCATTTGGACTCCACAAAAAGAACCACCAGCTTTCATAATATTTTAGGTAGTCAGAGGTGAAATTCTTGATTATCTAATCAAACACCTGCATTTTGCAGCACTTAGCTGTGTAATTAAAGGTGAAGTACTGAATCATGGTGTTCAAGGTCAACAACTAAAAAAAAATCAGTCATTTAAGTAATAAGCCCTGGCTGACTTTCCTAAACCCATTCCTCAGCTGCAATGTGTTTTTAAATAGATCAAGAAGATGGCTAGGTTATGAAATGGTTGTATTTCTCACTGTCAGATCTTTTCAGCAGTTCTAATTAGAATACAAGCTTCAGACACCTCAGCATTGCATGCTTATTAAGACTCATCTAGGTCTAATCAGGAGTGGTGCTCAATTATAAGCATGTTATAAAGCAATTTAGACTTGGTATTCTTCCCAAGTTAAACACTTTTCCTCATACTCTAAATATTATTTTCATTAACTGTATCTTAATAATGCCCAGCAATGTGGACTGTAGATATAGTTTATCGTGTTTCATTAGGCTGCAATTCAACCATATATTTAACTACTAGGAATGTAATTGATGTTATCTAAGTCAATAGGCCTATTTAAAAGTCATAAAGCTGAAAATTTCTTGTGAAAGTTTTGAATGTTAGTACACCAACCCAGACTGCAGAAGCAGTTGTGGACAAAGGCTAGTGCAGCATACTGGGAAGACTGTTTCTCGTGGAAGGATCTTGCAGTATCTAGGGGGAAATATTTTCATGCCTGTATCTCACTAAGGATGAATACAACTACTTAAGCAAAGCTTCAGTCCCACTCCGTGGCCATTTTATTCAAGAAAGTGAGCTAGAATGGTCATCTAGTCCAGTGCTCATTTGAAGGTCTCTTCCAACCCAAACTATTTGATGTTTTGTCCAAACTGCCCGAGTTCTGCAGTTCACCACAATACAGAAAAGCAACCCAAAAAAGTTCCCTGAATGCTGACTATTCCCTTTCTCCGTTCAAACATCGAGGAGAAGTTAAGTATGGCTGACTTCAACTGTTTAAAACTGGAGAACAACATCAGCCACGTGAACTGATGATAGGATTACTGAAAATGTAAATAAATATTTTCCCTTTGTCTCAACTCTCAAGCATTCAGGTGAATAAGAAGTTGGAAGGAACAGGTGTATATTGCAGGTCGCTGCAAAAATGTTCACAGTATTTTTACAGGGCCGTGTCACAAAGGAATAAACTCATTTATATTTTCAGAGCAGCTTGAGACCTTTGAACTAATTTTAGTTACTTTTAAAGAACTTAAAATTCTCTTCCAGATTTCCAGTGTTCCAGGAAGAAAATACCTCTGGCATTTTTATTCCCTTTCCAAAATGTTCTCTTTTCAGTTTTCTATCCAAAATGTACCAATAAAAAAAAAAACAAAAAAAACCCACACCAAAATACAGACAGGAATGACTAAAAACCAGTTGAGTTGCAATGTTTCACTGTTTCTTTCACAAAGTGTTCCAAAGAGGGAGCAAGTAATGCTTTGTAGTACATGTGAGTCTGTTCTGCAGTTACTGTTGCTCTGAAGAGGAAAAAAAAAAAAAAGCACGTTTCCCTCTTAAGAACTAGGAAGAAATTTTATTTATTTACCATATATATTAGCACCTCTAAGAGGAGGAAAAAAAAATTCCAACATAGTGGCTTTTTCACATGCTGCCATATGCTTAGCTTACACAGCTTACATATGCATACCTTTAAAGGGAAATCCACTGCCTTTTTGTTTTTTTGGGGGGTGGTGGTCATCTCATTCCTCCTCTGCAAATTTTATTTCCAACAACTGCTCATAGTATAGTTAGATTTGCAGAAAGCAATACCTGCTCTATTAGTGTGGTTCTAGTATCTGCTTACATATCACAGAGTCTGCTAAAAATGACTTGCTTCCATTTATTGTCTAATTTCAGCCAAGTACTCATTTTTAACCATGCAGATTATTGTCCTTTATATATTATGTAGCTATAGTTGTCCATTGTTACAAAAAATAGACATTTCAATGGATAAAGTTTATAAATCATGAGTGTTTCAAACTCCACATTCTCAGAAGCCCATACACTAAGAAATCAAGTAGAGAATTTCAAATCTCCGCAAGGATTTTGAAGAAAAACACAAAGCCCTTAAAAAGAATAGAAGAATACTGTTAAAGTCAGAAAATGATCAATATATGTTTGTATTTTCCAGTGCACTGACTGCAAACACCCATTAGAAACTGTAACAGAGCCAGAGAATATAAAGATACCGTCACGCATTTGCACTGATTTATACTTCCACTATTTGGAAAATACTGATTTTTCATCTTGCTCCCTGAACAGAACTGAAATTTGCATGCCTGCATTTGTTTAATGCATGCAACTTCAATTTGCACAGTGTTTTGACATTCCCATGCATCTTTGTTTGCATACTATTATCATTTGACAGATACTTGCATAGCTCCAGGAATAGTGATTTCCTTTTAACTGCATCAGCATAAGCAGCAAAGAACCAAAACCGCTGTGTGCTCCACAGAAACAGCGACTGAAAAAAATCTTTGCATCGTGATACAATGAAAGAAGTGTAATCCAGCCTAGATAAAGGGGATCTGAAGACTGTAACCCAGCAGAAGATAACACTCAACAACTGAGCCTGATTTGATGTCTGACATATTATTACATAATAAATACATTACGCCAGACTAATATCTGGCTGACTGCTGGCTACGCTGCAATCAAAGCGGTCTGATCACATTACCTCTGAGGACCTGAAAAAAAACTGAGTTTTTTTCTTGTACTGCTAGTATGCTCAAGTACATTGTTCTGCTCATACTCTGAAGATTCTGATTTCTAATAAGACAAAGAGGAAGAAATATAAGGAGTAACTAGTAAATAAGAATTATTTCTGTCTCAAAAAAATTAAACAGACTGGGTGCATATGTTGTAAATGGGTGGTACATGGAGCCAGTTACATTTCCTTACAAATATATAAATCTAATTACTTGCAGATACAGATCTTCAAAGGCATTTGAAAAAGGAAGACTGAGTGACCTTCAGGACAGTCCCAAAGTTTCAATGATATCATATTAACTGATCTCTGCAAAGAGGTGTTACTTCCTAACAAAAAATTCTTGTGTGTATGCCACTACATAGCAATATTTAAGGAGATTTTGGCTGAAAAGCTTAGCATATTAAAAACTGTAATAAAACCTTCCATGCAATTTATTTGTTTCAGTAGAAAACTGGAGCTGGTGCAAGGTATTTCACTTTGTAGCTAGGAAGCTGTTATTGCATTTATGGAACTGCAGTCCATCTCTGAATTACAAGTATTTGACTCAGCATTCACTTACAAACAGAAAAGTACAGTTTTTTCAAACAGTAAATCTTAGAGTAATAGCTTTAGCTAGCTGGTACTGTGGGATTAAACTTCTTCAGTAGCTCATCAGCCAGAGTTTAGCCCAGTCAAGTTAAATTAAGGTCAGAGGTTCAGATGATGAGTTCTGGGATAAGCCATGCAGGTTGTAGGGCAAGAAAATGTGTGGAACAGCAGGTTTCTCTTCAGCTTATATGGATGATCTTAACACGGTGGTTTTCTCTCCATCCCTTCTCCAGAGATTAGTTTAATCTCTTAGTAGAAGTTTGTCTATTCTAATTATTTTAAGCATATATTGGTATTCTATTTTTATAGCTTTTGTCAGACCTACCTGTGGAGGACTTTTCCTTCACTGTTTTTATGCTATGCTTTGATACATGCTTCACCTGCTGCACAGAACAGGGCATGTTCTGCAGATGCTTCATCCCATATTCTCATTTGAGATGTTATCAAAACTTCATCAACCAGGACAGAGTTTTGCAAACGGAGAATAGAGTAAGGTAGCCAGTGGAACAGTGTACAGAGAGGGACAGAAATAATGAGAAATAGACAGCAATGGAAGTAACAAATTTTAGAGGTAAAGTTAAGAAAAGAAAAGAAAAAAAAAAAAGAGAGAAGGCAGAAGGTTTGGGGACATAGGACAGTTATGGAAACATTCTGGGAGTGGAAATTTTAGTAAAGTTCTATGGGAAAGAGAGTATAAGAAAAAAGAGGGAGGAGGGGGGAAAATAAAAAGACCAAAAATGAAAAATGCCCCACAATACCAGGAAGCCATAGTAAGCTTCAACATTTCAGAACATGTTCAGCTTAGTCCATAATTTGTAGCTATAATAGTAGAAAAAAAAAATCCACTATGCCTATTAAAAAAAAAAAAAATCTCTGGATGAGAAAGCAAACCCACTTTTTCTTTGAACTTTTAATTCTGCCTTTCTCTCCTTACAGACAAGTACATTAATTGATCTCAATTGATGCAGTTTGTTTCATCAAAGGAAAGTTTGCCTGTGAGGATTCTCTCCCCAAAATTACCTTCACTTCTTAGTTATATAAAAAAAAAAAAAAGCTCCATTCACAACAAATAGCATGAAGATATTTCTCAAACTCCTATCATCAGGTACACGGAACTATATTTTACTAACTGGAAATTGAAACAATAGATGAAAATACACTAGTTGAAAACTGTCATTGAATTTGAGAATTGCTTTTCCTCCTTTGAGATTTCAGCATGTTTCTACCAAAACCATTTATTCCCTTTTCAACAACAGTCATGGGAAGTAGATATCAAGTTACTTAACACTTTATAAAGTATTAGAATCAGACAACCAAATAGCAGACAACTCCTTGCAGTACCTTCCCCATAAGGGAGGAAAGAGGATTAAAAAAAAGACAAAATATGGAAAACCAAATAATACAGCAAAAATTTGGCTCCCTCCTTATAAAAAACCTGACTAGTTATCATATTTTGAACGAACTAAAACAAACAGACACAATTCTGGAAGCCTCAGACAGAGAAGTGCTATCCAACAGAATTAAATAAAATTATGCAGTCTCTTACATTGAGCCAGTAGAAGCATTTACAGATACAATTGTACAAATGATATGTGCAGTAACACTTGGAACATAAAAGCTCAATACACAGTGTGGAATGAAAACATAGCACTGCATTTTCACAAATGCTATTTTCTCCTAATAGAATTCATAGACATTTTAAACCTCAGTAGACATACAAGAAAAGAAAAATAGCTGAGTGTCTTCGCGATAGAGCTCACCGAGAGTCTTCGCGATAGAGCTCACCGAGATCACTCAGTCAACCCATCCAGAAGAATGAATTTTTAATAAATGATTACTCAGGTTTTACAAATTAGCATCTACATTCACTTAGAGAAAAATGCGAAATACATAGCAGGCATCAGCCAACGGTTTAGCTTACCAGAGACCATATGGAAAGATGTCCCCATAGACTGTGTATCTTGTACTAGCATGGCATCTGCAGTACATAGCGACACTTTATCTGATGTAATAACACCTTCCTCTTAGCCTTTTTAAGTTAGAAAACAAACGATGAGTAATTTCACCATAAGCAGTCTCGTGGAACAACTGACAAGGTGAAATAAATATAGGGAGTCATTTCATATGTCAAGCACCTTGTAAGTTAATAATATATTAAGAGTTACAGGCCAAATTTAATCCTTTTTGTTGTTATTGTTTTAAGAGACTATATTGCTTTATAAAAGAAATCAACTTGCAAATTAGAGTGGAGGCTCCTGGAGCTCTTTGGTTCCTTACAACGCTTATGTTGGTGGATCAATAAATTTAGAGAAAAACGTAATCCAATCAGTGTAAACCTCACTTTAAAAAAAATAGCTGTCATGGTTTGAAATTATTCCGTCAGCTAGAACACAGTAACGTAACCTGCATCATCCACAACACCCAAGCTGTGTTCACAGCCACACATCTTCAACAAATACTAGAAGAGCACAGATTTTAACAGCTTACACAACGAGGTGTGTTTTCAACAGCACACTGTCAACAAATACTAACAGAGTACAAATGGACTTCAGCAACTTGTGCTATGTGAGCTACAGTCTCTATAACAGAGGACCTTCCAGTGGGATGGGTGCTCCCTGTAGGCACCATTTCCCATTCTGTCATTTGAATAATTAATAGAAATGCTGCTGATACACAGTGGAAGGAGATGTGAGAAAATATCAACTGAAAGACATTTTCTGGCAAAGACTCTGTCTTGACAATTCATGATAGAATGATGGCGTAGTAAAAAATTCACTGCACTAAACCAAAAAACAGTCTTTTTTTCCCCCTCATAGATATTTTGCCATCAAATATGGCCTTTATCATTCTGTAATATTGGAATATGTATTGAAACAGAGAAAGAAAATGAGATGTGCACTTTTTAAAATTAAGGAAGAATGAAAGACATCTATCTCTAATTTTCCTCAAAAAAGGAATCAGGAAACTACCTATCATCAGTCTGGATCTATGCAAAGAAACAGAGACAAAAAAATAAAGTCCATCCACTATTTCATGAGAATTTTCATCACAGGACAAAAATAAGTGGAGGACGAAAATATGCACAAGATACTTCTGCTCAGCAAGTTGGTGTTTTCCAACACATGTTCTTCCCTGGCCAGCTCTTACCTTGTCTTGTCCCATGCTAAATACACTGAGCAGAAAATGCTTTCACCCAACTCATAAAACCAACAATAAAATATTTTCAGAATGCTGTAAGATCTCCCTTACACTGCCTGCATCCAAAATGATAGCTCTGACAGTTACTGACAAAGTTAGCCCAAGACAAAACCACATTAGATATTAGTTCTAGAGATTTCTGCAGCGATGTAATTTAATCACACAACAAGGATTAATCAATAAGTAGTCTCTTGTCTAGTCTCAATTTTGGTACACTATGTCTTCATTTAGCATTGTTCACTGATGTGTGAAGACCACTGGACTAAGTTATATTCCATCAAGTACTTGAAATTCAAAATTTTAAGAGATGGATTAACCAGGAAAACCACAAAGTCAAGTTCCATACTGTTTTTCCTTAAATATTTTTATCACTACAGGCTCTTTACTCATAAAATGCATCTTCAGGTACAGTAATCTAATCCTGCTTAAGCAGCAGAAATTACTTCAGTTTCCTCAATATCCGTAAAATGTGTGTCTTCTTTGGGATTCAGATAAAAAGTAGCCTTATAACACTATATTCCCCCATCTCTCTACTCCCTCCCTTCCCCCCCCACCCCCCCAGGACTGCCTTTGATTAACATTCTGTAAATCAGATTTATTTTCTCTGTAACTAAGATCTCCCCAACAAGCTATTTCCTATTTTCTGTTTTAGAGAAAAGCCAGCACAATGGCACCAGTTATAAAAGTGCTTCTAATTTTATATTGCTGAATTTGCTCAAACCTACCTATTACATTTGACTGCTGAGGAGATCACAGAGTTTATAGATTCCCTGCTTGTCAAATTCCAGTAACTTCAGGGTCCTGAGTACTCTGCACAGAAATTCTATCATCTCCATACATTTGCTTCAAGTGGTCAGCCCTGCTGACCTACCTGGATTTCCATTCAAATGATACAGTGCTTGTCGGGATAATTTAAAAGGGATTACATCAAAGGGCAATGCTTTGGTGTTTGACAGCTCTGTATGTTACATACACACTGCAGATTGTCTAATGCTACTAAAACACTTGATGGGTCACTAGTTAGTTCTGGCTTGAAAACAGCTACTCATATCCCAGTCCTCTTCATGCAGTGCAGTCATTCCATAACTAATCATCAGTAATGAAACAGTTACATGTCCTCTGTAGCGTAACTGCTGACTCAGTTGATATCTAAAAGGAACAAATAAAATCTTTTAATTACATGTCCTACTTTAATTTCCTAAGAGCCATGCTAAATGAAACAAACACAATTATCATAAAATAGGAAGGACACTCTACTCCTATTCCTGCCACTCATACAGATCTCTCACCCTCATTTCTAAAGTGAACATAAACCTTTATGCTTTTTGGTCTAAACTCAGAAAGACTCTTCATTTTTTGGCATTGCCTTTAATTTTCAATGGAATTTGCTTGGGTTTTTTCCCTACCTGGACTTCTAAAATATATCTTATTCTCTGTAATTCCTGTTTCTTTTCATGACTGGTTTCTTCCAGTTTTGCTCTCAAATGAGGATAAAGAGATTCAGAGGTGAGGGCTGGGAGGCAGAATACTAAGCTTTGCAGAGATGCACTAATCTTTTTACCATAACACTGTCCCTGATGTACATGAATGTGCTGCTGCAGCAAGAACCAATAACACAGGTGTCTAGATGGAGGTAGAACAGAAACTCTTGGCTACAGAAAGAACAAGTAAAGATAGAATGAATAATAAAAGGTGGAGAAGAATTGAGAAAACCCGTGCTAGAAGAAACTTACTACTTAGATTTTTTTTTGACTCACAACCGGGGATGGATTCTAATAATCTTTCATGAGAGGTGGGATTTGATTGCACAGCCCAGTGAAGGAAGACAATTAGAAGTCTTTTTTTTTTTTTTTTTTCTATGAAAATCAACAAAGGCAAGTGTAGTGTCCTGCACCTAGGGAGGAATAACTTCATTCACCAGTACAGGTTAGGGGCTGATCTAGAAAGCAGCTCTGCAGAGGACTTGGGAGTGCTGATAGACAAGTTCACTACGAGCCAGCAACAAGCCCACGTGGCCAAGAAATCCAATAGCAACCTGAGGTGCTTTAGAAAAGTGTGATCAGCAGGTCAAGGGATGTTCTCCTCCCTCTCTACTCTGCTCTAGTGAGGCCACATCTGGAGTATTGTCTAGTTCTGGGCTCATGAGTTCAAGGGAGACAACGAAATTACTGAAGAGAGTCCAATGGAGGGCTACAAAGATGAGGGGACTGGAACACCTCTCCTACAAGGAGAGGCTGAGAGACCTGAGGATGGGGCCAGTATCTTTTCAGTGGTGCCCAGTGACAGGGCAAGGGGCAGTGGGTGCAAAATATTACACAAGAGGTTCCATCTGAATGTGAAGAAAAACTTTTTCCACTTTGAAGGTGACAGAGCCTTGGAACAGGCTCTCCAGACAGGTTGTAGAGTCTCCTTTTCCAAAGGCTTTCAAAACTCATCTGGAATTGATCCTGGGCAATCTGCTCTGGGTGACCTTGCTTTTAGCAGGGGGGTTGAACTAGGTGATCTCCAGAGGTCACTTCCAATTTCTACCATTCTGTACAATCCTGAACCATAAAAACCTATTGCAGGGATACACAATCCCTCCTGAATAAAAATTATGGAAAATAAGATGAAAGTGTTTTAGAATGCATTTATAGCTACAAGGTTATGTAGTATCTGGACTTCTGTTGTAACATACCATCCTCTTAAGACACTGGTACACTTGTGTATTGTTCTTAAGACTGTAAGGACTGCCATGCCTGTTCTACTTGAAGGAAATTTTGCATGCAAGTGGTCTAAAACTGAAGAAGCAGTAAAAGCTATCAATACCTGAAAAGGTAAAAAAACCACATTACATTAATTATTGTAAGCTTGCATTTGTCACTTAATCCATGCAGTATCTCTACAATTAGTTTAGCAATATTACTGAGCAAAAGACAAACCAGTTTCTGTAAAACTTCCCACATAATAAAAGGAATGGAAAGCTGTCAATTTTCATACTACCTTAGGACTTCAGAAGAAATGCTGATCTCATTGACTTACTGTCTGTTTTTGAAATAACAGACTGATAAGTTATTTTGAAATAACAGAAATAAGTTTCTGACTGATAGCTTTCAGTTTATTGCAGATTGCTCACCAGACATTTCTTCAAAGATTTCAGCATGCACATGATTATTTTAGCAGGATAAGAAGCAGACCTGGAAAGTCTGCATTGCTCAAGTGATGATGAAACTTCTACATCTCTGTTTTTATGTTCTCTGTAATTTTCCATACACAGCCCATAATACCCAGACAATGCCCAGTACAGTACCGTGCTAAACCTTTTCCATTCACAGCCTTTCAGTTGCTGAGCAGCTTTGCACTGTCTGCTTCAGACAGATTGCAATGCTTGTGTCACATTTAACAATCAAAATTGAAAGCCAGATATTAAATTTATTATTTCTTTACTTTGAACTGCGAACATCAACTGACATTTTAGTGAATGTTCAACCAGAATCTACCATACAACTGCAGATGTAATAATTCTTCTAAAAAAGAGAAAAAGCACATATACAGGAACTGAAAAATGTTAGTAGCAATAAAGCTACCAAGCTTGCAACTTCAGCATATAGATTTACACTGCTGTTAAATTTCTTTTGATAGTATTAAACATGGCCATGATTCAAAGTTTATAAACATGCTATACTTATTTCTATGGAAACAAAGTTTGCTTTCATTTGGAGCTGCACACCAAGCAAGCCTTAAAAATAATAATAATAAAAAAAATCCATATAACATAGTTCAGAAGGAAAAAGTGCTCAGTTCTGAAACAGTCACTTATCACATCACACCAAAAGTGCTTTTATATCTCCAACCTACACACCTCACCAGATAAAGTCCACAATGAAGGAAAATAAATAACTTGCAGCATTTTCTTAGACATTGAATAGACTGTCCCCAAGGGGATGAATAAAGACACTGGATTCGAAAGACTGAACTTTGAAAACTATCATCCTTGTACACAACCACTGGCCCAATGAGCTGTATGTGTGCAACCTACACACAGATCAGCACAATCAAGAACACACCAATGACTGAATGACATGTTCTCAGGTACCAGAATCACTGTTTTTAAGAACCTCTCTTCTGAGAAAAAAAACTGATCGCCATATTAACAAAAGCTATACAACACTCATTATGCATTGTTCAGGCAAACAGGGCATTTTGAAGAAACATTTAGAAGTGTCTCTCCCAGTAAAACACCTTTCCTTCTTCCTTGAAATGCAGGAGGATTGTTTTCAGAGGAAATCACAAAACTGTGTGCACAAAGGAATTAAAACGATTCTTAAAGCATGCAAAGGGAGAAATAAAAAAAATTACTTCTCACGTAGGCCTAAGTGTTCTTCTGAAATTATCTGCCTCAGATTCTTCATTGCAGTTGCTGGTTTGCACATAGGTACATAGTGCTATTCCATACACAGATTATAGCATAATAAAAATGTTGATTTGTGGGTGCTTTTAGCCTAGTAATCATATTCATACAGCTACAGTTTCTCATTCAGATATGGCTATGCCATCTCTACATTTGATAGCACACTGTAATATCTTTAAATTGGTGTTTACGGATCTAGAGAAAAATAAACCAGTACAGAGCACCTTTAAGCTCATGTCAATTCCACCAATCCATACTGGACTAGAGTTCACTTCTTTGCCTGCCTATATTGCTAGCAAATACATTGTCATACAATCAAACTGTGAAGAGCAGTTCTTGGTTTTCATCCTTGATGACAGTTATGAACACTGACTCTACTGAGCTGGGAATATTGCTTCTTCCTTGGGGAAGACATCCAGCTTCCTCAAAGAGAAAAAGGTAAAGCAAAAGAACCTGCATAATAGGACAGAGCTGGGAGCCTGTATGAGCCTATCCATTTGAAACGGTGGAGAAACGATTGCAAGGAGCTGATAACCAGAGCTGATAGGACTCTTTTTGCTTTTTCCCCTGTGAGCCCTACAGGATGGTGCTGAGTAAGGAGGTCAATGGGTTTTCTGGAAATGAGGATCAGCTCTGAGAAGGCAGTTGTTTACAAATCTTTTTCATTTCTATTGCCTTTCCTAAGCTCTTTGAATTTGCTTCAGAAGTTAACTAATCTAGTTTTATGCAAAGAAAACTGAAAGGTAATTTACTTCTATACTTGTTTATTGAAAAGCCTTTTGGTTTATTTTGAAGAGTTCCTTGCAAGAAGGAAGTCTACACACATCTGCCTCACAACTGTGACTAACATGGAATCCCACAATGCTAAAACATAAGTTCTCAAATGAGAAAAGGTTCAGATATTTCTGGAAAAATCAAACAAACAAATAAAACCATCACCAAGAAAAACAACCAATAATACAATCCAGCTGTAACTAGCGTGTCGGTCTCATAACTTCATGGATTTGGCCATCAACACAAGAATTCAACCACCCTGACTTTTACCTCTGACTGCTGTCAGACAATCACCTACTAGAATGAACAAGAAGTGAATACGTGAACAAGGAAATCAAAATAAACTAAGCTATTTGAAACAAGGAAAGCCAAAACTGCAGCACCCATCAACCTTCTGCAGCCCCATTAATCTCTACACTGTCAGTGTGGTCTCAAACTGTGATGCTGATGGGTAGCTATCAGAAGGAGGAAGAATCCCTTTTTACAAAGAGTCACATGGCAAAGACAAGGGCTAATGGGTATAAATCGCTACTGAGGAGATTCAGACTGGACGTCAGGAAAACTTTATTCCAACATCTAGTAGTTTGGTGAAAAAAATCCCAAGGAAGATGATGGATGTCCCTACATTAGACAGTTTCAAGGCCCATCTTGACAGGGTGATGGGCTATCTCATTTAAACTATATTCTCACCCTGAAAGGTTGGACTAGATGATCCTTTACTTTCTTTCCAACCTGGTATTCTATGAATCTGTAAAGTTGTTCCTTTCTAATTTTAACATCGCACTGTACGACGTAGGATGATTTCAAGGTAATGTTCGTGCCTATTGCAATGCTAAGCATCTCCATACTAGCAGCAGTTTACAAAGCAACACAAGGAAGAAGCTGGGCAGCTGCAGAGGGCCAGGGCATGGCGGGGGAAACTGTCCAGAAGTGCTGGGAGTACACTCAATTTTGTTTCCCTTCATATAACTTTTTATTGCTGTGCCAATCACCAAACCCATGCCGGGCAACATCTTTGCCCTGAGAGCTCATCTCCATCTGTGGTCTCTACATAAGCTTAGATGCATCACGAGAAACATCCCATATTTCCTTTTCTCAATTTTATTCATGCAAATATTCAAACAATGGAAATTAGATGAAGAGGATTAAGGTAATCAGTCACTAAAGGAGATTCGGTTGACCACCCTAACAAACAGGAGTTAAAGTATCATTTTTTGTGCCATAATCTACAATACAAACTACTTCTTCCATATTCCAAATGTGAAAAGCAGCCCTAACTGATATGGAAAAAGTAATGTTGGGTTTAATTGCACAAAGAAAGTGCATTTCACACTCTTAAATTATGGATTACAGTCTTCTACTTCAGCAGAGCTATGAGATCATACAGTGCATTAAATGTTAATTAACATTTTTTCTTTCAGTTCCTCAAATTTAGGGGCATAGAAATGAATTCTGTGGAACAATTTGAAGCAAACCCTTTTTGCTTTTTTTCCTAAGTGTAGCAGCAGTGCACTGGAATAGTATTATACATTTAGAGAAAAAACAACTGATGTACATAAAAGTTCTGTTTTGGAAAAATAATCTGAAATACCACTACTAAACTAGATAACAGGATTTAAAACAAAAACAAACAAACAAAAAAAAAAAAAAACCCAAAAAAACCCCACAAAATGTATTTTCCTTGCCACAAGTAAATTCACATTATCTTAAAGGAACTCTTCATTAAACACAACTGCAAGCAAAAGACGTGCAAACCAAAATGTTTCTTTAAAATATAATTAATCCCTGCCCCAGGCAACTCAATTTCTAAGTAACAGAGGAAAACAACCCAGTTCTTTCAACCTGCCTTTGTGTGACAGGTCTTCCAGTCCTCTGATCATTCTTGTGGCCCTTCTCTGGACTCTTTCCAGACTGTTAGCATCTTTCTTGTATAGTAGGGACCCAAACTGTACACAGTACTCAAGGTGTGGCCTGACTCACGCTGGGTAGAGTGGGATAATGACATCTTTACCCCTGCTTATGATCCCCTTATTAATGCAGTTCAGCATCCTGTTGGCTTTCTTTGCCACCACAGCAGGCTGTTCACTCATGTTGAGCCTTTTGTCCACCAAAACCCCCAGGTCCCTCTTCTTAATGATGTTTTCAAGCCTGGTGGCTCCCAATCTGAGCTGTGTTTGTGGGTTATGTGTTCCCAGGTGGAAGCCCCTACACTTGGCCTTAAACTTCATACGGTAAAATACACGCATCTGAGAATAAAATATAGTACTTACATATTATTACTCTAAAATTAATCTATTCTCATCTTTTAGGACCTTTAGAATTAAAGATTAACATTAGTTGGATAATGAACTCGTAATAGAACATCACAGAGAAAAAAGTTAAATAACAGTAATAGTGATGAAATAGTAAATGAAGCCAGTGATACCAAATGCTGCATTGACCACAGTGGGCCAGCCCCCTGATTCTGCCTCCACTACAGCCAGCCACTGACTTGAAACACCCACCCCTGCTTCAGCCAGCCCTTCACTTAGATAGCAGTAATGACACCAGTATAGTATCAAATATTTCATTGGCTGGCTCAGCTGTATGTCTTTGGCTGTGTCCCCCTCCCAGTTTCTTGTGCAGGAAAAAATCCTTACTTTCACCAAATCCAGGACAGATGCTTCAAATTTTTAAGTCACATCTTTTGTAAGATTTTCAAATCAAAGCCACATACAAGCTTATATGTTTGATTGTTTGGGAGTAAATATAATACCCATAACAACAACGCCTACATGTTCTACCTGTCAAAAATAATATAATCTAAAAGAAAGGATCATGTAAAAATTCAGGATTTCAGCTATAAGTAACCACCTAATAACCTCACAGAGCACTGCTCCCAGATTCAGAATCAGATTCCCCAAGAACAATGAATATTCCTACAAACAATGAAAAATGAAGCTAAGTATTAATTAACAAAAGAGAATAGCACTCATGATTATTCACTAACAAAATGGACTTTATAATTTCGTATATTCACAAACATGTTTCCTTTCTGCTGAGGCCATCAATGCTTCTTCCTTGTGGTGCTCCATTACTATGGTATATTTCCCTGATAAAAAGAACAGATTTTTTTTTCTTCTTTTTGATCCTTAGCTATCTGCCTTTGAATTATGTTGTATATCTTTACAGCGACTTTGTAAGGTCTTCACATTCATGTATTCTCTAGACTATAAAGGAGCTCTATATTTACTAATTCATCTTTATTTGCAGCTGGCGGATGTAAAGATGTTAGCTACACTCTGGAGACTTTGACATGTGGCTTCCTGAAGTGTAGAGGAGTTACAATTTTCCCTTTAGAAAACTGTTCCACGTTTTATTTTCAAGAAATGCGAGCCCTAAGGCAAAATGCCATTATTAGACTGACAGTCTCTTTCAAAGTAAGGATTTAATAACCAACATGCAGCTTTTTACTTCGCTAGCTAAGGTTTTGGTTTAGTTAACGTTACTTTTAGTTAAACAAAAGCAGAGCATAACGGGGCAGAATAACCTCATTCGCTTCACTCCCAAGTCCTGCCTTCGACTTACAAAGTGACAGAGCTGTGAGGATGATTCTCCGCGTGGAAGCTGAAGCTGTGAAGATGAATGGAGTGAAGGTTAGGCACACCACTCCTTTGACCTACTGACGGTAGCACCATTAGTGTTTTGCCAGGTTAGTTCAAGACTATACAGCATGCCAAGCAGAGAATATTCCTTCTGCAGGTTCAGATTTCATGCAGAAGTTCAATGCTGTGTTGCTGATTCAAAACTGAAAGGAGGAGGTGGGTCAAGCAACAAAATACATCTGAACCTCAACTCTCTGGCACAGACACGTTCCACCCTGAATCCATCAAACAGCTCATTCCTTACCCTTATTTAATGCTGTTGCACAAGCAGGAGTCATAACTTATTGTATGGCTCAAAAAATATGCAAAAATTCCCAGTGTCAGGGGAGGAAAAAAAATAAATATTTGAAACATTTCAAGTCAATGGTAGGTAGTATGATACAATCTTCCCTTATAAAATTATGAGTTCTTCTAAAACAGAGTGTTTTTGAATCCTACACATGCATGTAATGGTACATGCACATGAATAATCCTGTAGAGGCTGAACTTCTAAAATTCAGGCTCATTGGTAAAATTTGTCTACAAAGTCTGAGGTGCCAAACCAAACACTGTACCCTTGACACATTACCTCCTTCCCCCATATTCCAAATTTTCTTCATACTTTAGCAGTACTATCTGCTGTGAAATAACAGTAACTTCTGCCTGTTCTACTTAAACTCCCATCTGGCAGGTATGCACTGAAACCTAAAAGTGTACGTATACATTTTGAGTTGGATAGGTGTAATACGAGCATAACAACAATCCATTAACAGAATAAAGGTTGGTTAAATGTGTTGGAAAGAATCAACAACTACCAAATGCCCTTTAGCAAACTGATACAATCACTTAAATACACAGAAATACATAGCAGTTTGGAGCATAATTCAGTGTATGACATTGCCAAACCGATGGTACAATTTCTGTTTATGAAAGTATATTGTTAAAAATGAAAGAATAAAATTATGCAAACATAAATCACAGAATGCTTTAAGTTGGAAGAGACCTTTAAATGTCATCTAGCCCAACACCCTTGCAATGAGCAGGGACATCAACTAAATCAGGTTGCTCAGAACTTTGCCCAACCTGATCTTGAATGTTTAGAGAGATGAGGCTTCTCTGGACAACCTGCACCAGACTTTCATCACCCTTATACTTCTAAATCTACCCTCTTAGTTTAAAATCATGACCCATTGTTCTGCCACAACAGACCGTGACAAAAAGATTATTCTTATACAGCTTTTAAGTACTGAAAGGTCATGATAAGGTCCCCATTCAGTCTTCCTTTCCCCAGACTGAACAACCCCAATTCAGGCTGTCCTTGCAGAAAAGTGCTCCAGCACTCAATTTTTCTCACCATCCTCTGGACCCATTCAAACAGGTCCATATCCTTCTTATGCTTAGAACTCCAGAGCTAGACACAGTACTCCAGGTGAGGTCTCAGAGTGGAGTAGAGGGGCAGAATCACCTCCCTCAGCATGCTAGCCATGCTTCTTTTGATGTAGCCCAAGAGATGACTGACCCTTTGGACCATGAATGTGTTGGCTCATGTCATGTCCAGCTTTCCATCCACCAGCACTGCAAAGTCCTCCTTTGCAGGGCTGCTCTCAATTACAGCCCGTATTGATAGAGAGGATCGTCCCATGTCTGGTGCAGAACGTTGCACTTGGCCTTGCTGAACCTCATGAGGTTCACGCAGGCCCACTTCTAAAGCTCATCCAGGTGCAAGATCAAAGGAAAAAAAAGACTATCAACTTTCAGAATTACTATTCTCTTTTTTCTTGTTCATAACCATTGACAAGATGGGAGTATCCAACATGGACAGAGATAAATAGCAGAGCCTTAAGCAAGAGTAAACTGATCCCTCTGCTAGCTGGTGAGAGCCCTCAAACAAATCAGTATAAGCCAACTGATGTGACCTTACTGCTCTTCTCAGTTACTCACTAAGAGCCTGTTGCTGTAGTTTTTTTTTTTTTCTTCAGAAGAGCTAAATAATTCATCAGGGCATGGCGTTTTGTAAGCAGGCCAAGCTCCAGGCATCAGGCCAAGACCAAGGTCGTCATGGAGACCTACATGCAGCATCATCCCTGCTCCCTTCCTTGCTGCGAGAGCCTGGCATCAGCTGAGCAGACGTGCTCATTTCAACAGTGAACAATAGGTATAATAAAAGCAAAAAAAAAAAAAAGGAAGCAAAATAAGGATATAAAAGCATCTGCTGTAACTGTGCTGAACGATTTAAATGACAAATGAGTCATTAAGCAGTTCCTATTTGCACTGATACAACTATTATTTTACATGAGAAGTACTAACCCCCTGTTATTAGTAAGAGCTATTGCTGCTCTTCAGATAAACAGATTATCCTATACATTGCAGATGGCAAATTATTAAAGCTACATACTCTTTAGAACTCCTTTGTTACTAAAATACAGGTGTAAAAGTAAAATAAAATCCTAACAAAGAAATAAGATTTATTGCTTAGACTTTTTACCTTCTTATCTTAAATACAGTTGCTGTGCAGTACTGACTTTCAGAGTTCTCTGATCATTAAAGACTGGCAGATTTATTATCTAAGAAAACAAAAAAACCCGCAGAATGCAAAAAACTACGTCAAAGAGAAAAAATGGTTTTGAACTGTGTTTATTCAAAGTTTTCTATTTTTCAATTAGTGTTTTGCATTAATATGAAACCAGCATTTCTGTATGCTTAATCAATGAAAAAAAGAAAACCTATTCTGAAATATTTATAGTAGATCAGCTTAAATTTATAACCAGTATTCTTCCCTCTTTTGTTTCCCTGCTGTGTATTGCTGTTCTTTGACTATCCAGGCACCTGTTATTAAGCCTCATCATATTTTATTACCTCAAAACACCTGTAAAATGAGGGCCTGATTGTGTATTTATTAGATACATAAAGTAAAAATCTTAAAACAAACTGCATTCTACAACTTCCTGGAATAATGTTCTTTTTTTCCTCTCACTTCTTCCAGAAACTGTATAAAACCACTCCCTCTAGCACATTCCCACATCCTCAAGCTTATGCTTTTATTGGAAAAAGTGATTCTGCAGAATGCTGACAAAACACTAATACAGCATAGTACCATATATATAATCTTTGCAACCCACAATGTTCTCTGTATAAGTGGTAACAGGGAAATATACAGTACAAGACCAAGGGCCCTGGGGGTTGTAACAGACAAACAACTCAATACGAGCAAGCAGTGTGCCCAGGTAGCAAAGAAAGCCAATGGCATCTTGGCTTGTATTACAAATGCTGTGTCCAGCATTGAAAGGGAGGTGACTGCCCCCTTGAACTAGGCTCTGGTGAGGCCACGCCTTGAGTACTGTGTTCAGTTTTGGGTACCTCATTACAAGAAGGACACGAAGGTGCCGGAGTGAGTGCAGAGGAGGGCGATGAAGCTGGGGAAGGACCTGGAGAATAAATCTTATGAAAAGCAACTGAAGGAGCTGGGTCTGTTTAGTTTCAAAAAGAGGCTGGGGGAAGACCTCATCACTGTCTACAGCTACCTAAAAGGAGGCTGTAGAAAGGTGATAGAACAAGAGGGAATGGTCTCAAGCTGTGACTGGGTGGGTTTAGACTGGACACTAGGAAACATTTTTTCACAGAAAGAGTGGTCAGGCATTGCAAGGAGCTGTCTAGGGAGGTAGTGGAGTCACCAAGCCCAGCTGTGTTTAAAAGTCATTTAGATGTGGTACTTGAGGATATAGTTTAATGGTGAACTTTGTAGAGTAGGGATAATGGTTGGACTTGATGATACTGGGCAGTCTTTTCCAACTGGAACATTGATGTGATTCTGTGAATGTAAATCAGAGGACCATAGGACTTCTACCTGATAACCCTGAAATCAGAAGAGGATCATCTGTGACTACCTGCTCTCAAAGGTCTTTAAAGAGACACCACCTTGCCTCCAATACACATTCTTGCTGGGGCTACAGAACCTGAATGTAGTATGGACCAACCGCTTTCAGTTTTTTTTCTGTGATTCACAATCTGACCCATTGCTCAGGTTCAACTCTGTTTAGCAAAATCCATGTCTATATCACTTCCCATTCCAGACTTCTGGTTTATTAAAAACCATAGTCAATGTACAGTAGGGATAAGTGGTTATAATAGACCTTCTCTTCCTACTTCTGATACTCCCACAAATATTTTCTCTGTGTTCAAATAAAAGGTCATAAACAGAAGGCACACAGCATTTTGCAGCACTCTCCCCTCTGGCAATTGCATGTGCTCAAGTCATACACAATTTGAGTCCAAGGTAAAGGCTGATAGTCAGAAACTGGAAATCAGTGCATTTCTTGAAAAAGTCTGAGGAGACAAAAGTCAGGCAACCTCAGATATCAGAATCACCAGGCCTAATTTAAATTCCAGTTGATCCACTAAACCCCACAGTATCCATGTATTTTTTGTCTTTGCTGTATAATTATGAAGGAGGATGAAAACGAGAGTTGAGAAACACATCTTTTTCTGTTTTAGACAAGATTGGTTTTCTTTTATAGAATAATAGTTTGGCAAAACATGATCCAGAAATCATGTATCTTACTCTCACCATCATGTTTCCTGAATAGAAGGCATCTGGGAAACCTTCTCACTATTTCATTGCACAGAACAAAAGTTCCCTTGTCTAGAAAGAGACTACTAAATCACACACACACAAAAAAAAAAAAAAAATAAAATAAAATCTCTGCTGGTGCTTTGAAGCACTCTAGACAAAATCAGAACAAGTAGAGTCTTTTTGCTCAGTGATGAAATGTTTTACAAAACAAAAACAAAAAAAACACAAACCAAAAAAAAAACCAAAACCAAATAACCCCCACCCAAGTCAAAGCCCTGCAGCTCAGGTAGGGATAGCATGATCTGTTGCTAGAAGCCCAAACTCCACTACAGGAGGAGGGCAGACCTCCAGGTGGAGTTTTCATTCTTGATGATCTAACTGCAGCCTTGTAGGCCAGCTGGCCATTACATTTATTTTCCATTAGATTTGACAGGCTTGGTCTGCCTCCAAGGCTGCACACAGAACAGCCTGAGTATCACAGATCTGAAGACCTCATTACAAATGTGTAAAAAAAAAAAAAACCCACACCAGATACAGCAATACAAACACCAGCAAGTGTTGGACAGCTGAGGAAGTGTGCTGAATGGTTCTCATGCTGGTACTTATTTAAATGGACTAGAAGAGAGTCACTTCTGATCCCGCCTTCATATAAATGCCAAAGCCAGGCCTTTCATCCTCTCCTGAACATATACAGCTTGGAAAAAGTTATTATCAATCTGCCTTAAATTGATTTATTTTTTTCATGAATATTGCACTTACACTCCTGAAAATCCTTACAGCTGTTAATGTCAATAAATCTTTCTGATTTTTACAAACTACTGCTTGTAATATGTGATATGCAGCTTCATTTGCTTTATTTCTAAAAATGTGCAAAGAAAAAGCATTGAAGAGTTTGTATTTTTCCTTTAGAACATGGCACACGGGGAAAAGTATAAAAAGAACAATTATCACAAAAACTTGCTAGAAATAGCTGCAGATGAATTCGGTGGCTGCTAAGGATATACATTGTAGAAACAAAGGAAATTAAGAAAAAAAAAAAAAATCACATTTCCTGACATACAGTCTCTTCTTTTGTTATTACAAATGTGTGGGAGATACAAGACACTGCAAAGAGGCCCTTTTGGACTTATTTTCAGCTAATAGCCTGATTTTTCAATCTGCTACGCACAGGAGTTCTATGATGGGCATAAGTGTTATTTACAAAGCTTTAGATCCTTTTAACGCAGAAGAAGGTAGAGAAATAGTTGCTTACCTGAGCTGCACTAAATTTCACATTGTCCCAAAGCAATTTCCTCTTTCTTCTGTATGCTGTTATGGAGAGGGAAAAGTGGGACAGAATGCACAAACCCTTGTCCTCTGCCACAAGAAGCCATACTTTGAAAGAGAGAAACTATTTTTTTTTTTTCCCTTTCATGGTTTCTCGGATCTCTTTTCAATCTCCTGGTTCCTCATGCACTCTGCTGTTATTTGATCCACATCTTCTTACCCTGTGTAACCCTTGTAGGAAGTGTGGCTTATATACTGCTGTACAAAAAGTCTTTTAAGCTGTTAGAAGAATAGTGATCTGACAACGCATTTCGAAAGATACTAATCATGATGTCCAATTCTGCCTCTTGCAGCAATGTTTGGTCAAATTAACTGACATCGTTTCTTCATCTGTAAATATATGATAGGCTAACAAAAGCATCCTACAAGAATCCCATTTGACAAAGTAGGAATGCCTGCTTTAGCCAGAAGTCTGTTAAAGTTTCACAGGCTACAAGAGTAGAAACATACTAGTATCAACAAGAATGAAGTACTGCAGTGTGCCTTTAAATCACAGGGACCAAACTATCAAAAGTTCCACTTACACCTAAACAAGAACTTCTGAATCCGTATGATGATGCCTTAACAACTTCACCACCAAACCACAGGTAACTTCTATAGCATGTGATAGACCCATAGGAACCACTAAGGATAGTGGGCTTTTAATGAATGGGATGTTTAAATAGACTGAGCACATCTAGAATGGGAAAGAATGGAGACTCAAAAACAATGATAGGACTGTGGTAGAGTGACTGTTAAGTCTGTCTGGAGCGATGACTGGTATAGATATATATATACACACACACATACAACTTTTCAATGAACACCCTATAAAGTGCTACAGAAAGGGCAGAGATTACACTTTTTTCCACAGCATTATCATTGAGAATCTGTTTATCAATGTTTGTCAAGCATTTTGAACAAGGAGCATATTTATATGCAGTAACAGTCATATTTAGCTGCTATGCAACTATGAAAATATGTAAGGTTCTTCCTCCAGACTACAACCACAACTTCACCGCATCTTGACACCCTCTATCTCTTCCTATGCACTAGAGAATCACAGACATCTATATTTTGGTTCCACTCTTAAATACTGTACTGCTTCTGGCTAGGATAGTGTTAAATTCCTTCACAGTAGGAAGTGTTAACTTCCTGCATAATCCTCAATTTGAATTAAAACTGGCCAAGGATGTCCGAAACTTCAAGAAAGGCTTCTTCAGTTATGTTAAAGACAAACAGCAATAGAAGGAGAGTATTGGCCCACTATTAAACAGGAGAGGTAAACCAGTCAAGAAGCCTGAAAAGGCCAGAGGTCCTCAAAATCTTTACCAGCACTGTTGGGCCCCAGGTCACAGGAACAAAAATCCAGACTGATACGGACCTGCCATCAGTGAAGGGAAGAGTTGGTGTGTTGACTGTCAGAAGAGCTTGACTCATACAAACCAATGGGCCCAGATGCCATCCACCCAAGGGTATTGGCTGATGTCATTGCAAGGCTGCTCTCCATAATATATGAGAAATAATGGAAGTCAGGAGAGGTGTCTGAAGACTGGAAGAAGGCTAATGTTACCCATCTGCAAAATGAGTTCCAAAGAAGACACAGGTAATTATAGAGCCATTAGCCTAACATCAATCTCAGGAGCAAATTCTCCCAGGGATTATTACAAGTAAACTGAAGGAGGCGATAGGGAAAAGCCAACATGGATTCAAGAGGAGCAAATTGTGCTTGCCAAACCTGGACTGCCTTCTATAAAAGGCAACACACTCAGTTGACATGGGGCGAGCAGTGGACATTGTCCATCTGGATCTCTCCAAGGCTTTTCGCATGGTCTCCTACAGCTTCCTCCTTGAGAAACTGACACACTATGACCTAGATAAGTGGTCTGTGTGGTGGATGGGGAACTAGTTGACAGGTCACACCCAGAGAGTGGTAATAAATAGCTCTTTTTCAGACTAGCAACCTGTCACTAGTAGGGGATCACAGGAATCCATATTGGGCTCAATGCTGTTTAGTATCTTGATTAGTTATTTAGATACTGGAGCTAAGAGCACCCTGAATGAAGTTTGCTGAGGACACAGAAATAACTGGGGAAGTTGACATCCCAGAAGAGAGAGCCACCCTCCAAGATCTTGACAGGATGGTCAAGTGGGCTAGAAGGAGCTATATGAAGTTTAGTGAGGTCAAGTGTAGGGGCTTCCACCTGGGAACACATAACCCACAAACATAGCTCAGATTGGAAGCCACCAGGCTTGAAAGCAGCACTAAGGAGAGGGACCTGGGGGTTTAGTGGACAAAAGGCTCAACATGAGTGAACAGCCTGCTGTGGTGGGAAAGAAAGCCAACAGGATGCTGAACTGCATTAATAAGGGGATCATAAGCAGGGGTCAGGCCACACCTTGAGTACTGTGTACAGTCTGGGTCCCCACTATACAAGAAGGGTGTTGACAGGCTGTAAAGGGTCCAGAGATGGGCCACAAGAATGATCAGAGGACTGGAAGACCTGTCACAAAAAGGCAGGCTGAGAGAACTGGGTTTGCTCAGCCTTGAGAAGAGAAGGCTTAGGGGAGACCTCATAACCATGTATGAGTACATAAAAGGTGCCTATCAGAAAGAGGCAGACTCGGCTTACAAAGACTCACATGGTAAAGATGAGGGGCAATGGGTGTAAGCTCATACCTGGAAAATTTGGACTGGATGACAGGAAGATTTTCCACCATTCCAAATATTAAGCATTTGAATAAACTCCCAAGGAAGGAGGTGGATTCCCTGCATTAGACAGTTTTGAGGCCCACCTTGACAGAGTGGTGGGCCATCTCATTTAAAATATATTCTTACCCTGAGAGGTCAGACTAGATGATACTTGACTTCCCTTCCAACCTGCTATTCTATGAATCCTATATTTTGGATTTGTGACAAAAGTAGTATTAATAACATAAGGACGTTTTAGTTATTGCTGAGTAGTGCATACACAGAGTCAAAGTCTTTTCTGCTCTTCACACCACTGCACCAGCAACCAGGCTGGGGCTGCAGAAAAAAAATGTGATGGGACACAGGTGGGACATCGACCTGTCCACGGGAACTAGTGAATGAAGAATTCCTTGTTTTGCTTTGCTACTGTGTGCAACTTTCCCTTTCCCTATTAATCTGTCTTTATCTCAACCCAAGCGTTTTCTCACTTCCACCCTTTCAGTTCCCTCCCCCATCCCACTGTGGGGAAATGAGTGAGAGGTTGTGTGGGCCTCAGCTCGCCTACTTTAGTTAATCCATGACTATGAGTTAATGAAATACTAAGCTGACTAGCAAAATTAAATACAGTAAAATGGACTCCCCAGTTAAAGGATCTTAGGTCGCTAATGAAATAGTAAAGTGATATAGGCCTGAACTGACTCATACAAATACTCATTTTCTATCTTTGGGTGTGAAGATTTTGAGTCAGGCCTACCACTGTCTGACAATTTCTTGGAGCCAAATTGCGTATGTTTACCTAGCAGGCATAGCAGGTAGGATAAGTGATAGCTTGAAGATATCTGTTTCACTCTACTGCAGGACAGATATGCCTTGTGTATCACAGATCTAGATGTCACTATACTGACATATGAGAATCTCATATATTTTTAAAAGAAACACTTCACTTGATCCCTGGCCAAAGAAAGGAGAAGCAACCCTGCCAGTGCCAGCGGGGGCAGTGGTGCAATTCATCTCATACTCTTCTCCTTCACATGGAGGGAAAGTGCAAATAATTTGTTCAAGTATGTAATGCAAGAAGAGCAGCTCCAAACTAGCAAGATTTAGACCACATTCTGTTACTACTAACTCCGAGAGAGTAATTTCAAGTTGATGCAGAAATTATTCCTCATTTTACATCACCATGAAACATAAGAAAAATATTTCTAGTGATCTGATATATCTATCTGCCTGCTACAGACAGGGAAGTCAAATATGTTGATGATAATTTGCCACTTTGCTCTAAGTGGTTTAAACTAAGGCACTACCTTGAAAATTGTCAGACACCTTATTCAAAGGATCCTTAGCTAAGTCTTTGTCAGTTCAAACATCTGCATTGCTTTAGTTGATGTTTTGATGTATTTTAACAGTTTTTTTCTAAATAAAATGAGTCTTAAAAACTTGAAGCTACTTTGCCAAGCACAGAAGAAATATTTCTGGAAAATTGTCAGCCACGTGATCATCCTGCAAGCAATACCCTCCTAAATTACAGTTATCCATAGTCTACAGTGTTCAATCAATAGCAATGATGCTAGCAAGAGCTAATTCTGCAAGGGAAGAGTTGAGAGCAAAAGCAAGATGAAATGTTCCAGTTACAACGGGGGATTCCGGGGCTTCAGACATTGTCATCCCCTTGCACTTGAACTGAAAGCTTTGTTAAGAGCAGCGTCCCAAGTGAAACCACAGCCACACACAGGTCAGAGTAAAATACATTAAGTTCAGTCAGGACACAATTTCACTGTAAGACTTTCATTGTCACTAGGCTTGCTGCATTTTCGATATCCTTTCTTCTGCTTAGAATAAAGCAGTTAAAAGGGAGTGAGGAAGCACCATGTTGTATTGTTCTGTATGTAAATATAGTTGTGACAAGGAAGGATCTAACCAACTGCAGTACAGTGACTTCAACTTCACTTTTAGAACAGAAATTGGAAATGCTTGCTGTGACCTCATTTACAAACCTTTAAAACTGTATGCTGCACAGTCCAGACAGTAACTCAAACTCATAAAAAAAGATACACATGACAAATTTACTGCATGTATTGCTGATATGACAGATGCTAACTATAACACAACGAACATTTTTTTTTATCTCAATTTCAGATCAGTTAATTCTACAACAGACAACAGTTTCTGCTGACCCTACAGGGTCTCACATTAGAGAATTTGCTCATAGAGATTAAGAAGTGGCTCACAAATCAGGAATGAAGGGTGTTAGATCAAGAGAAAACACAATAGGCATCAATAGCTTGATTTTGTTTATGCAGTTGATACTGAGGAGAGTATTCCACAGGGTATCACAGGAAGCTAATAAAGTCAACGGCAAAAAGCCACTCTGGGCTTTCTACTCTTCAAGAGGCTGAACAGTCTAGCTTCCCTAAACAGCTCTCAACAGCATGCTTTCACAGATCAAGGCTAATATCCTCTGCTAGGTACCAGGCTGAGCTTTATAAAGTGAAACACAAAGGAAAAGAGCAGAGGGAAGGATCATTTTTCCCCAATCTAAGTACTACCAGGAATGTGGTCTTAAAGGTTTATAATTCTAGACCGTTGCTCCTATAGCAGTTCAGAGAGCTGCCAGCACATAAGTTGATCCTCCCAGTTCAGTTCCCATACAGTTCAAATCAATTCTCAGTAGCATTCTTCCTTGAGAGTCCTAGGAAGCACCTAACTATGAAGGAGCAAGTCACCAACAGGGAAAAGCCAGGATCACTTTATTTAGGAAAAAAAAAAATAAAAATACTAATAACTAAGTTAAGTGTGGCTGAGAGTATTCCACAGCATGAAAAAGTTACTAGCTCACCTCAACAATGTTAAACACAGAGTGCCTGAATTCAAGTCCTTCAGGAAGTTGTCTCTAATCAGTAAGAGTGCTAGCTGGTCCACACTGACATGATGCCAGAAACAATTTAGCTGCATAAACAGATAAGTTTAGAGCCTGAAAACTTCTCTGGTGTTACTTAGCTTACCAATACAGACAGTTATGCTGATACTGAATTTTAAACTTTCTGAAAAGTGCTGGGTTATCTTGAAACTTAACTCCAAGTTAGCTTGGCATTATCTTGGTATCTTCCACTAAGAAAATCATCAGGTGAAAAGAGACAGAAGTTCCACATAACATAAAAGTTTCTGGGTTGTTTTTTTTTTCCAGTTTATCCTTCCTGATGGAAATTTCCAGCATAATTAAAGATACTGGAGACTTAGATCAGTCAGGTCTGTAATGCAGCAACTGTACTGCCACTTTCACATATTGTTCTCCAGTAAACCTGCAACAGCAGTGCCTACGTTTAGTCCATACCTGGGGATAAACTATGGCAGTTTCCCTGTTACATTATGATCCCTTCCCAGCAGAAAAGGATAATCAAGGAAAGGAGAAAAAAAAAGAAAATCACAGCTAGAAATGAAGGCAAATATAATAAAAGAACCAAACAGGTAGTAGAGTCAATAAAAGATCTATAAAGTTATACTTAGCTCAGCAATAGTACAGCAGTCTCATATGCAGGAAGGTTGTCTTTGAGAACAAGAGAGGGAAGACAAGGAAGTTCAAGAGGACCCCAGGCAAGAAACTCCCCTCTCCTCAGCAAACCTGTCCCTTTATCCTGATTGTGATGCTCATGGTCTGGGATACACCTGCAGCCAATTGGAGTCAGCTGTCCTGGGGACTCAGAACTGCTAACAGACCTGCAGCCCATGGCTGACCTGGGATTATGCCCCATCAAAACCAAGACACACAGTCTTATTATTTTAATATATTATACATAAACACAGCCAGATGTCTTTCAAAATCTTCCAAGACTCTGTTCAGTCAGCATAAGCCCATGCACCATAACCTGAGACTCACGGTGAACTCAAGAGATACAAGCAAAGAGCAACGCCTGAAGGGATTACCTCCTCTGTTCTTTCAAAACTGACAGCCACACCATCCACTGCATTTATCTGACATACAACCACATGTGTTTCTGTTTAGCTCTTACTTTGAAATTCATGACTTGTTGTTTCCTTGCTACCCGAGCAATCATAGGAAAGAAGCGTGGTGGCTGACTTAAAATACCCGACATGATTGATAGATAGATAGATGGATAGATAGACAAGATAGATAGGATAGATAGAGTTAAAATAATCTTGAACTTCCTATTTGTATTCTTGAACAAGCAGAATCCCTGTTGCCAGGTCTTTCAAGCTGATGTTCAGCTCCTGACTCATGCATGAAGTCAATCACTGTGGGAATTCTGAAGTTTAAATTTCTATTGTTAGGCAGCCAACTGTCCATCACATTGTGCCACCCGCCCCTCCAATCAATATCCTTTGAGTATGCATCAATCACTGGCATTTTTCTTATGAAAATATTATCTATGTGGTCAGCTAGTAAGCAGGCCTGTCTCCTTAAATTCCATGTATCTCAAAGTAAAATTAAACAAAACAACAAAATAAAAGTATATAAAGAGTATCTGATTACATAGGAGGGAGGATTTATACTATGTGAATACTCATCTAAAATGTATTTATGTTATTTAACTACTATTTTAAAAATCAATCTCCTGAGTTCACAAATTACTGTTAGTTTGTGACTAAAAGTACCTGTCACTACTGATACTGGTATTGTAATATACTCTAAGACACTGGTCCTAGCTCACAACTCTCTGTCTCTCATAGTACCAAGTTGAGAATACAGAGTCACAAATCTAGCTTAAAAACAGTAAAATCTGTGGTTTTCTTCTCCTGTTAAGAGAAACTGCAGTACCTGTACAAATAAAACCTACATTCCTGGAGAACTATCCAGTCCCTAATGCTGCAAAGAGTCAGTGGCTAAGTTGTAGAATGTAACTTAAGCTTCCGCCACTGTGAAGCAAATAGTGATGCACAAAATCAGTCAGCCACTGTTAAACAGTTTAATGATGTTATGCAAAGTGTACAGTAGTCATCATACAGTAAAATCCAGTGTCTGTCAGCAGTTAGAAGTACTTTGACCTTCTAAAGTGGCAAGTTTTAACAGCAGCAAAAATAGCAGCAAATACAATTCTGAAATCAAAACTGAAAAGAGGCATGAAGTGAGCACTGTGGTTAGTGCACGAGTTTTAATCTTAAAACGTTGGTGTTTCCTGAGGACTTGGCTTACTTGACATAACAAAAACATTCAGTTTCTTCTTTTAACTGTGAATTTCTCATTCTTGTATCAGAAAAAAAATTACATAAAAATGTGAACACACACAGAAGACAAACAGAAATATTCCAAAAGCGTTTTTATAATTTTCAAATCAACCTGGTTGATTCCACAGGCCTTATTCGCAATTGTCAGCATTCAATTAAACGTTATTGGGAAAAGAGACTTTCACACACGGTGCCTGAACTGTGTAAGTGACAAAAAGCAATGAAGTGGAGAACTCAACTGATGCAATACAGTCCACGTTTTCAGTCCAATACAATAGCTACAGAGTTCTCAAGGCAGACAGACTAATGCAGAAGAATAAACATTACAGTGAATGGCTGTCAGTAGAGCCATCGGCTTCACTGAATGAGGAAAATTACAGGTAGACCGAGAGTATAGGACAAGGAAGGAATCCAGTCCATTACTGCTGCTGAGACGAATTATACTATGTAAATCCTTTCATTAAACAGATTTCTCCTACACTGACTTTTTCCCCTCTACATCACCTTCCTAAGGTTCTTCCTGGAAAAGTAGTTCAAGACGATGATTTTAAACTTTCTTGTAACTACAAAATTCAGTTTATACACATATTATGCATCTCCACTTCTTTTTGTACCATTTATCTATAATGCACAGGTTAATCCTATGGATTTCCACCTTATGTATTTAACACATATATAAACACTATTAATTTGCTCACTTAAAGTGCTTGGCAATTCAGCGCATTTGAAACAGCTTGGAGTAAAATCTTGGACCAATGAAATTAATGGCAAATTGTGACCAATTCTGTGAAATCAAAATCTTATCATTTTCTCCAATGAAGACCACTAGATCAGGTACCTCATTAGGACAATAAGTACACAAATAAACAAATAACAGTTATATAAAAGAAATTAGATCCTATATGGGTGGATTCCCTTCATCTTCCTGTCTCTAAATGGCTCCTTCTTATCACTGAAACATGGGCAGTGTATGAGCTTCAAAACAAGAAAGCACAGAACAAAAGAATATTTATACTCTCTATTTCTATATAAATCTGAAGGCTGCTGACTTCTTTCAACAAAACTGTGAAATCTTTGTACCAAAGGAGAAAAATAACTTTTTTTTTTGTTGTTAGCTACTTATCAAAACCCATCACGCAATTTTCAACTACACAGGTAGCTACTTTACTTTAAAAAACACATTAACACCTACAAAGCCCTTGCTTTGCAGGGCATTTAAAGCTGAAAGTCCCACTCTGTCCCCTTTTCTAACTGTCATGCTAAAGCTAATGGCCATGATGAATCTCTCTACTGTATTAGAGTTGGTTAAAAACAGGTGAACAAGTTTAAAACTATAGTTTCTTTAGGCTCTCCTGTCCTTGGTCACTCCTAACCTTTAACAAAATGTATTGTTCTAAGATTTAAAGCTCGGTTTCCCCTTAAGAATCATTTTCTTTGCTGCTGAAAATTTAGAGAAGGCAGGCAATATTCACAGACATTAAAAAACCCTTTTAATGAAACAGAGTTTTTATTTTGAGTGAAGCTAAAGAAAGAACATATTTCTATAGAATCCAAATCTTTTGGTCCAAATTAAACTGACGTCACCTCCTTGGAAAGATCTTGCATGTAGGGAAAAAGTCTCTAATATCTCAGTGAAAAAGGCATCTAAGCAATTAATCTATGAAGAACAATGACTCTATCTTTATCTGACTGCTGGGACAAAAAGTGAATTCTCTTGGCAGCCAGGAAAAATGATGGGATTATTCACAAAAGAACTAAAATACTGGTTTTTCTCTAAATGAGCCTGTCAGTGCAAAACAATAGAGTAGAGCTAAGTATTACAAAGGAAGCTCTTTTGGAATAACAGATTGCAGATATAACACTCCTCCTTCTCAAATGCAGACCTAAAACTCAACAGCAGATCTAGTCTCTCTATAATTACGTGACATCAGAAAACTCATTTAAATAGTATATCAGGTAGCATACTGAGTTATTTAGAAGTTTAGATTTATGACTAGGTAAAAAAGCAAACACATAAACATAAGATGGCAAATTACACTCATTCTGACCCCATTCATTTCACAGTTCTGAAGACCTAAACCAAGCAACATAAATAAATCAGTGAAATATCATACCTGCCTATCATGAGATCCAAATTCTGGCATTAACACAGAAACATAATTTTCTGTTGAATTAATCTACATTTTACTTTACATAACAAAAGTACGTGAAAACATAGATAATTATACTTGAGGGCCTAGGGTCTCACCCAAAGAAATTATTAAAATGTCATTTTCATCTTCTTGATGGTTGTCTATCAGACAACAGACATTCAGCAAGCCTATTCTTCTAAAATATATTTTCTAATTATTTGCTTTTTATAAAAATGCTTACCATTCTGTTCTTTCCCCTCAAGGGCATAAAATAGCTGTTTAGAGGTTTGTATGTTTAGGAATCATTAAAATAATTTATAGTAAGGCATCAAAAAAAGTCAGAAGCACTGAGTTTATAAAATGTACCAGAAGTACTTGCTGTAAGTTAAGTGGTATGTTTTACACAGATTTAAACAGGCCCAATCCTGATCTCATTAAGGTTGAAGGCAAAACTGCTTTGTTGCAGTGGAGAAATGTTGTCTTCTTTATATCTCTAATTAAATATTTAAAATACATGAGATCTGAAGATGTAAGGAAGTGTCAGCCTCTTATGCTAAGGTATAAATGTATTGAGTAATGTGCAGTACATCAGAGCAGCAGGCTGGAAATTGTAGTAGCATGGAGTTCTGCTTTTTGTTTGGTCAGAAGTACAGGTGTCTGGTGTGATCTGAGCTCATCTACATTATCCAGGACATGGCAGATATATCATCAAGCCATTAGACTGCCTATGCTGTCCTGGAACATTATCTAGAGGTCAAATGGGATAGACCATAGGACCTAAACAGCAACACGTACCACAACAAGCGTAGTGAACCTCACCACTGCAAGGGAAGAGATTCAAGCCCACACTGCAATATCTGGATGCCAGTGTCTTCCTGGGGGAGTTCCATAGATATAGGTGTTTCAGCACCCTCCACCATCCTTAAAACTGCAAACTGCATTTAGTTACCTAAACAGAAGTGTGTAATATCATCCAGCATAACTTAGGACACAGACTGGGTTCCTGTTGCTAGCCTTTTGCAGGTCCCATTTCTGCCACCTTTGTGCAGATCTTGGCTAAGAGCACTTTAAATGGTACTGGATGCCTATGCGTAAGATACTGAATCACACTATTAGTCAATACTAACAGTAGAGCCCAGAAAACAAGATTCAACTCACTCTGATACAAACATTAACTGGTTGGCCGAATTAGTCTGTTTCATTGACTTCAGGGAGCAGACTGTTATTAATAGCATTGAAACAAGTACAGCAAAGTCAAATACCTAAATTTAAGTACTGTTCTCTCAAACTGTTATCTTTTTCCCAATCTAAGCCTGCAGCTTGCCCACTTGCTTGCAAATATTCTTCATCCAAATAATTTTGCACAAATCTCATCAGCAGGATGTATACCAGCAAACTCCATCCTCACATGTGAAATATCCTGAGATCCTTGTTTCATCAGTGTTACATAATTTGCAAAGCACTGACATTATGACAGCTGTCGTGCAAGTGTCACAAACATATTTAAGTCTGTGTTTATGACCACACTAACGATGTAAACTCTAAAAATTGAATTTTAAAATAAGATTTTTTAACAGCATATAATATCTAGATGCCCATAATGCTGCTACTAATACCAGATCTTTTTCACTAGGTAGCAATGCTTAAATACAACAAGGCATAAAGGAGGCATACTACTTTGAGAAAATCATCATCTAGTCAAGTATGAGCGAGACAGTGTCAGCAATGCATACACATCAGCCTATCTTTTAAAATCAGACAGTGTTAGTCCATTTCCACTGCAATAAAGATTTCAAATGGAGTGCAAATTTAAATCAACCCATCATTTCTCTCTGTCCCTCTCCTATTTCTCATTCTGTAAAGTCAAAGAAATACACTGAATTAACAATCAACACATGCCTCCTATGCTCATAAATAGCTCTTATCACCCTAGATGATAGAACAGACATCACTTTCTGTCAAAAATTGTCAAATTGTTGCCAATAGCCAAAGAAAAGTCTGCTGCAAAGGATTCTTCCACTGTAGTTTTCCCCACTGTACTTTTACCAGGTTCTTTTCAATTCCCATTTCATAAGTCTCACACCGTGGATTTTAAAACTTGACGTGACAAACTCCAGTAAATATACATTAGTATATACTGCACTGGCAGAGAAATGGGCTCTTGACAGGTTTTTCCCATGTCTAGTATCTCTGATTCTTTGGTTCAGTAAAGATTGATGGTTTTTCCTGGACTGCGGGCAATGGTCTATAGGAAGACAAGCTGAAGAGAAAGAAAAAAAAAATGAATAAAAAAAATATTAAAGTAAGAGATAAAAAGGAAAGAAGCAACAAAAAGTAGGCTGGAAAATCGAAAGAAGGAAGACAGGTCGTAAGGTGAAGTCATGGCACAGGAACCCTCAGGAACAAAATTCAGTTTCCACTTCTATCAAACTTAACAGCATAGCAAATCTCTTATTTCCCTTGTGCCTCATCCTCCTACCACTAAGTTTTTAACATCTAGGGTATGTGAGCAGCATGCCTGCCTGTTAGTGCTGTCTAATAAAAAACATTAAAACATGGAGCAGTGAAAGGTCAACCTTTTATTCTATTTCATAAAAATCCACAAATATTCAAAGAGAGAAGGTAATGTGATGACAAAACAACATGAATATTTGTGGAACAATATACTGATTTAATATGTCCATTCATTCAAAATGCATTGATTTTGCACTGTGTAACAGCTACAAGCTGATCCAAAACCCATTTTATTTGTTAAGACTTTCACATTTATTTAAATACATTTTGAAGCAGACTATTTATTTTCACATTTGGGTAATAAAACCCGTTATTCAAACTTTCATTCTGAAAGGGAATGTGATACTCTGTCTTCCCTTATCTAATGACATCCTTCACGCAATCCAGCTGACAATGCTCTCCACTAAGTTTTGGTACTTACATTTAAACAAAAACCAACCTAAACAGAAAAAACAGCACAGTTTGAAGAGGTATAAGCATGTTTTTCACAATCTGTGTTCTGGTACTTTTCCCTTGCATATAATAATTACTTGAACGCTTACACAGATGATCAAACTGAAATACTGCACTTTAATTTTATTATATCCCTCTACTATTTTTTATGGGGAAAAAAAAAAAGAAGTGAAACAGCCCTGAGAGAAATGAATGATGAAGATATATTTCTGTCTCTTTTACTTCATATCTATGGCTCTTGACATGTATTGGAAAAAGCAGCAAATACTCTTCAGTTAGTCCAGTTTACATTTGTGCAAGCAAGGTTACAAAGATAGATAAGCTATGTGATCAATATGAAGATTCATGATGGAACTGGACATACAACCCAGATCTTCAGTCCAGCAGCACAATGCCTCAGTCACATCATCTCCTTTTTCCTACACATTTACAAATACATGCAGCAGAGAAAGAAATAATAAAGTTATTTCCAAAGCTGACATGCCATGTCTGAGTAATGAAGGACAGAAGTATCAGAATCCAGCACTTCACAATCAGTAAGGGAAACTGAAAAACGGAACACAGTTCTGTGTTGTGGGTTGTTTGTTTTTACTTTTAAAAATAGATAAAAGTAGTGAGAAAGAAAAAAAGTCTCATTTGCCAAGACCAAAATCATGCTGTAAGTTAGTAATATGCTACTATTACTTCCAGTAATAATAGATTTTATTGTGTGAAAGACAGAGGATTTAGTTTACTTGCAACTGAAAGCATTATTACAATTCTGTACAGCATGTAAACCATGACACGTGGACAAACACAATCTGTTAATTTCTCTACAAAGACAATGGGTCTAAGCAATTTCCTAGAAGAGCACCACACAACCAGCACCTGAGGTAAGAAAGAAAAATATGACAGGATCATCACCTTTGCATCCAGATGCAGTACAAAAAACGAAGCAACTTCATTTCTGGTGCAGTTTGTAAACATCCACTGATAGATTTAAAAGAAGTATCTTCCTTCCCTTTGAAGGGATGCCTTTTTTTTTTTCCTTCCTGCTTTGATTTTAAAGAAACTGATAATTTTCTATCTGCCCTTCAGCTGGTAATTTTCCAGAAAGGTAAGCATCCCCTTTGCCAACATGTATTTCACACTTGTAAATGGAAATGTGATTACATGTCAGCAAAAATAAACAGGACCGATGAATTAAAACAACTGTTTCTCTACAAGATTGTGAGGGAAAAAAATCCAAAACAAGATTTTCTGAGGTTAGCATTTCTTATCAAACTATCTATACAAGTGTAAAACCAGTTCAGATATTTTGCAAAAGGTAAAAACAGATAACAAAATCATCTACTACAGATGTGTCGTGCGAGTAAGAAAATCTGATGAAAATCAGTAATAGATTTGTCTTACAGCAGTTATTTTGTTCCCCGTAACCATGGTATGGTGTAAATAGTACTGGTGAGGTAGCATGATCAGAAGCTCAAAACAGAGGGCATCAGCCCTTCGGTGTCATTCTTTCCTCAAGCTCTGAGGCATCCAGCATAGAGGCAAAGCCACTGCTTACCAAGAGGTAACAGGAGAAAGACAGATCTACTTCCACCCTGGCCCTGCAGTGCCAGATGTTCTTTTAATATCCAGCTAGAAGGAATTTGTTCCAATATTCTTTCCAAATTACAGAGACATCTTGTACAAATACTCTGTAGCACAACTGTCCCATTCCACACAAGGGTCACAGAATACATCTGGTTACAAGAGACATCAAAGATCATCCAGTTCAACCCTCAACTCAGCACTGAAGGGTCAACACTAAACCATGTCCCTAAGCACTAGGTCCACATGCTGCTTAAATACCTCCAGGAATGGTGACTACAACGGCCCTGGGCAGACCAATCCAATGTTTGAGAACCCTTTCACTGAAGAAGTTATTTCCTAATATCCAGCCTAAAACTCCCCTGGCACAGCCTGAAACCATTTCCTCTAGCCCTGTTCCTTGACACCAAGGAGAAAAGGCTGCCCCCTGCTCCTTCCAACCTCCCTTCAGGTAGTGGTAGAGTGATGAGGTCTCCCCTCAGCCTCCTCTTCTCCAGACTGAACAAGCCCAGCTCCCTCAGATGCTCCTCATAGGTCATGTGTTCAGGCCCTTCACGAGCCTCACTGTCCTTCTTCGGACACACTCTGGCACCTCAATGTCCTTCTTGCAGTGAGGAGCCCAGAACTGAACATAGCACTTGAGGTGCAGCCTCATGTGCCTCAAACCAGCACATCTCATCAGTGCTGAGTACAGGGGGATGATCACCTCCCTGTTCCTGCCGGCCAGTGTGCTTCTAATACAAGCCAGGATGGCATTGGCTTTCTCAGCCACCTGAGCACACTGCTGACTCGTATTTAGCCAACTGTCAACCAATACTCCCAGGTCCCTCTACAAGTCACAGGTTTCAAACCACACATCCCCAAGTCTGTAGCTTACCATGGAGTTATTGTGACCCAGGTGGAGGATATGGCACTTGTCCTTGTTGAACTTCATACAATTAGTCTCGGCTCATCTTTCTAACCTGTCCAGATCCTGTTGTAAAGCTTCACTGCCTTCTAGCAGATCGACACAGCCATCCAGCTTGGTGCCATCTGCAAACTTACTGAGGATGCACTCAATCGCCTTACCCAGATTATTGATGAAGATATTAAAGAGGACAGGAGCCAGGACTGAACCTTGGGGGACACCACTAGTGACTGAGTGTCAGCCAGTATTAGCTCCATTGACCACCACTCTTTGGGGCCCAGACAACCACGATGTGATTCAAACATTTAATACAAAGCACAAAATATTTTTCATCTGCTGTCACAAACCAGTTGTCAAATAATATCCTTTATGAATGTTTTCTCACAGCATTATAAAACCGACTATTGTTCTACAGAGAGAAAGCATTGAGTGGCTTTAATGTTCTACAGAGCTATTGTGACTCATTGCTTCAGCTCCATGTCCCCTGTCACAGCAGTTGTGAGCCCAAAATTTTAAACCCCTTTCCCAATGCCAGGTTCAAGCCTCAGCACTTGAGATTGGATTGCCTAAATCTAGACATGGAAATCAATAGAGAATAAGTTTCCCCACACCCTGAAGCCTTGATCTTGAAATTAACAGGAGATTTTAAGCACAGCATAAACACCTGAATAAGCCCCTAAGTCAATTATGTGCTGTAATACCTCAAAAGGTATGCTAGGAACATTATGATGAGAGCTGAAGTACAGATAACTCCTCGGCTGGTGTAAACCTGCTGATAATAAGTAGAGAAACACTGTACCAACAGTTTCGGTTAATAAGTAAAACTACACAATTATTATTTTTTTTTATTTCTGTAATTCATGTCAATTTTAATTCACCACAGCAATAAATTGTTACCACTTAATTGCTCTTACTGTACAGAAAAGACGCTTATAATGAATGATGATAAGCAGGAACATGAATGAACAGTTGCCAGGCAACCAATAAATAAAAGTTCCAAATAGCGTGACCTCTCTTTAAAGGATAAAGCTCTAATCATAATTATTTTTCAAATCCATTTCAGTGCCAGCTAAAATCATGTTTGCAGCACTAATCCTAGTCTTCCTCATAAAAAATGAAACCAAATCTGTCATCTGACATATCACAGATAACAAATTAAAACAGATTCAACCTGCTCCTTCAGATTATGGTCAATAGTGCAGTTTGAGGATAGTGACCAGGTTAGACACTCAAATGGAATCCAAAACAGAAAGGTGAGAATAATGGAGCCATTTAAATAGGATAACTAAAATAAAATTCTCAAAAAGCTAAGTTAATTTAAGGATTCTCAGAAAGCATCAACACAAAGTCCTCCAGTGTTTAACTCTGCAAAAGGAACATTTGGTAGTAGAAGGATGAGACTTTAAAACACTGAAAACAAATGTAGTTTGAAATGTTTTTTAAATCTATATAATACTACATTCTGTCTTTATAAACTCTTGCAAGTCAGTCTTGCTGAGTGCATAAGCAGAGCTGAGGTGCCTAGAGCAAGCACTGACCTTTCAGAGGGATTCAAATAAAACTGACAAAGAGCAACATAAATCTTAAGCCAGTTAAAGAACACTTTGAGGATACAAAGAGTGGTTACACAGGACTTCTACGCGATGCTTTCTCAATAATGGCAAGGGGAGAGTTTGCGTTATTCAGGAGCATTTGGTGGTCTAATAAACTGTGTATTTATTTTAGTAAGAGCTCACGTCAGAAGACATTAGGAAGACCTGGTTTGGTAGGTGTATCTTTCACTACATAAGGTGAACACATAAATCTCTTTATTTAACCATTTAAATTCTTTTCTTTAGTAGAATTGAGAACTACTAATAGCGATGATGCTTAAACACTAAACAGTCAAATAATTAAAACAGAAGATGAACTGTAACAACGTAACATGACATAAGAAAAACAAACATGTTGTACAACTATGTTCTAATATACTATGACAATTGTGAACTCATAAGAACTGAGATCATATCTTCAATCTGTCTTTGAGCAAAATAAACTTTGTTAATAGCTCAAAACAATCTCATGCTTTGCAATATAAAATTGATCTACTAGAATTTTTTGTAAAGAGGAATTACTGTTTCAATTACAGCAGAGAATGCACTCTGCCAGCTAGTAGTCTTCACGTGTATTTCTTCATATCAAATGAGAACCAGCTCATTATATAGTAGGTACTGGCCTCTTATGACAGAAAGGTATTCTGTTGCATATCAGACACTTAACTAACACTTTCTAATTATTTTCCCTATCTTCACATCTCTCCTCATCAGAAGCATTTACAGGATGTTTGCCTTGTATTTGTATTTCCTCAAAAGTCAAATAAGAAATAAATCAAGTCTTATCCATGTTTTTATTAATCACCTTATTCAACAACTCCTCTCCAGCCTTCTAATAATTTCAGTAAGACTTCTTGTTCTAACAAAAATCCAATTCATTTAATTGCTGCCTTAGGCAAAAGTAAGATTCTGAATTTTAGTAACTGAATCATGCACAGTGGCTGCAACTAAAAGCAATGCAGAAGACCCTCCTAGTTCTTTTTATGACATGTGGCACTATTTATACCAAAACCACTTCAACTGCTTTTCCACAGCTTTGCACTTGCATTTTAACAAATTATTACAAAACTGTTGTGCTTGCAAACCTGACAATCAAGCCCACTAGTTGATAAGTATGTAAAGGCGATACTGGAAAATATTTTCCACTCTCAAATGTTTGTTCCTTTTCAGTTGAAAGCTGAAGAATTAAACTGTTCTTGTTTTAAGCTTAAAAGACCCACAGCCTACGGGAGAAAAGATCATGCATTACCACTCAGCAGGATCCAGAAGCTAATTGTAAAGTTTATTAACACTGAAAACAAGAGAGTTGTCAGGCACTTACTACCATGGAGGAAACTGAGGTTTGTATTCCACCATATTTTGTTCCACAATATGCAGTTTAACTGTCTCACCTCTGAAAATGGGAGAAAAGACTTTTTTTTTTTAATAGCTCCTCATGCTAACAGAAGAGTAATTTAGGACCTCCCCTAGGGATTCAAGTCTATATATTGAGCATTAGAAGAAGGAAAATAGAGCATAACTGCCAGCTTGAGGAGAGACATGATGAAGCATGCTTTGTCTCTAGTGTTTCCCACATTACAGACACAGTCAATGAAACTTAAGTGTGAGTCTACAAACAGTTCTTGCTCAACAGACTTTATGCAGATAGCTAGCTGATATAGTTGTCCACAGGAGTCAGAGTAGGCACTATCAGAATCAGAGATTAATCTTATTCTAGATTCATACTGATTCTGTTTTCTGACCAAGATACTCTTGTCTCAAGAACCATTTTTTCTTTAATAAAATGGTGACATTGTTTATTATTTTTATATTGAATGTTTACTAGTAAATTAAACATATATATTTATTACTTAAACATATACATATAAAATAACTAATTACAACAGAAGATAAACTCAGTTTAATATCAACTCAAACAGTAAAATATTGTTTTACTTAGGAATATAGAAATATATATACTCTATATGGATGATACTTGTGAAAGGCCATCTTAGACACTCCCAATAACATACAAAGGACTTCTCTTTGAGCAACACAAGCTATTATTACTATAAAGGCAGGGAGGGGGGGTAGGGGATGGAATTTGATTGCTCCATCATTTTTTTAGTAATAAATTATCTTGCGTGTGCCTGCTGTCACCGACAGATATTACCTCTGCTAATGTACGGAAACAGCTGAAACTAGCAGAAAAACTCTACACTGACGGGCAGATTCTTCCATTAGTGCACTTACTCAGTGATGTTACCATTTTGGACCAATAGTTCAGCACTGAGAAGAGAAAGCTGACAGTGGAGACCTTAGTTTTTCCTCACGATGTCAGAAACAATGTCTCCCAAAAATACCACTGGTAATCAGAGTTGAAAATGAATGCTAAGATCTTCCTACCCATAGGACTACAGGAATCTCTACCTTCATCATAAATTCCTTTAACTCCTAGTTTACAAGCATCTCTTACGCAGTCATACCATAAAGCTCTGATTCAGAGTGCAAGTGTGCCCCTCCAGAGCTTCATGTTCCATTATCTGAATTCAGCCCAGCTATGTCTATTGCCTTAAATACCACATACATCAATACATTTCAAGACTGACAACTCAGTTGTCATTGAAAGCTTGAAGACTTCATCCATTTAGATGTTTGATCAACAGAAATTTTACCAAATAAGAGAATTCTAAAGAACAGCAATGTTCAAGTAAGCTTGTTAACTTCAGCTTTGGGGGTTATTTAATATCTTTGAGCTACACAAATATCTCCTAAAAATTGCCCTGTCTCAAAGCCTAACAAAACTGCATTGAAACAAACCAACCAAGAAAATCAAACATTGCTATGAATATTTTGCTTATCAATCAGGACTGTATGTTAAATGGGATACAGTAACAAGAGGAAATAAATTATCTCCACATCTTATCATGTTCAACAGGTATTATTTGTACTTAGAGACAAGAGTGAATATAAAAAAAAAAAATCTGCTTTCCAACCATCCTAAGCATTTGTTCTGTGACATTTCATTCAACTAAATGTATAGCACTTCTCTCCTGAATCCTACTTCATGTATTTCTTCTATCATCAGAACTATTTGCCAGGTTTTCACAATTTGCTACCAGTTACAACTGTTTTATTCACTTCTGCTGACACGGGGGACCATACAGCACAATACACACATGCTGTTGCCAAGCCCTTTGCCTCAAATTTCCCACGCTCTTAGCCTTTGGTGTTGCCAACAAAGAAAGCAGACTTTTCAATGCTGTTTCAAACAATGCAAATATGCAATGACTGCTCTGGGGCAAATCTCAGGTCCATTTAGCCCAGGACCACGTCACTGACAGTGGTCAAAAGTAGTTGCCTAGGTACAAATTCCGTATTTTAGGAGAGCTCTTGAACACTAGACTAATTCCCTGGCACCAGGCAATCTGCAGCTCAGAGACCCAAATATGAAAAAAGAATGGGTGTGCTGGCATATGACAACACACTTTGCTTCAGAAGCACTGGGAAGAAGAACAGAGATGGCATATTTCAAAAGGGAGAAATGTGTGTCCTCATCACATACACACATGGTACTTCAATCCACCCAACAGTGTTTCTTGCTCCCGATATTGCCTTTGCCCTCAAAATGTGCTGTTTTCCATATGGAAGGGGTGGCAAAACCGAAAGTGTTTCCCCCCGTCTTTCCTCATAAAACCTCCTTCTGACTGGAGTTGGCCTCCTGTTCATATTCCACTTGACTAAACCAATCTTTTTCTCCTCCCACACTAGCTCCATCTGCCGCCTGTCTCTCCAGCAGAGCCAGATGCCAGCAAAGCAGACTACTGTGGGAGGAGAAAGTTCTGTCGCTGGAATTTCTTCCCCATACCCTGCAGGGGGCCAGGCTGTGAAGCCTGGAGTTGATACAGAGCGCAACTTCCTCTCTTCCACGCTGCATCGCCCTACTCATCAGCGAAGGCAGCTGAGGACATGAGCAAAAGAAGGACAGAACTTCATTGTGCGCTCTGCAATGTGCGATTTTGATACCTACACAGTAAAAGTCTCACGGTTGTCCTCCAGCCGAGCATGTACACACCATGCAAACGTCTAAGAAGACACAGGTCCTGCCCCAAAGAGCTTTACAACCAGAGAGCAGCAGAGCTGCACACCCGTGATAAGGAACCAACAAGACTGACAAGAGTACAGACAACAGATTTAAAAATAACAGGATTTATAATCGGGAAAGATTATAATGATGGAGTAAAAAGACAATCCCTTCTGTAGAGATACAAGTCAAAGAGAAGCTATGGATATGTGATGTTGAGAGGAAAATTGCATGTGGCAAGGGAAAATGCCTGTAAGGAGGGAAAGACTAGAAAGAAAGAAAACATATAGAAAGAATTTTTTTTTTTTAATGTTCGAGGTGATCTTGGATGAGGCAGAGAGAGCAGTACAAGTAACAACTTTAGAGAAAAAGGGAGACAGTCTAGGAACAGAGGAGCATCTGCAGGAGCAATCTTGCCACAGACAGTAGCAAGAATGAGTGTCACTGAGTGAGAACAAGAGCTCAGAACAAGCAAGTGTGCATATGCGCGAGACAGAGGAAAAGACACAGACTTCTTTTCTCAGAGAGAAAGAATTGTGAGAACCCAGGAAATGAAAGAGACTAGAAACAGAAATGAGTGAGGGTTGTGTATGAGTGCAGCAGAAAGTTTGGAGAAGGACTGGCAGAAGAGAAGAAACTGAAGGAACACGGGGATCTAACAGAAAACTAGAATTATGTTGTAGAACTTTAAAGTGCACATATAAATTAAAGACACACCTAACAAGAAAGATGGAGAAGTTGAGTAGACAGGGAAAAGAGGAGGGAAATAGACTTATCATATTGAAATAATCAGATTAAGGAAAAGGGTTCACAGCAGAACAAATTGGGTTGACAAGAGGAAGAAAAATGAGGAAAGAATATATGCAAAGGTGATAAAGTCAGTAAAGGAACATTATTTTATAAACAGTACTGTTTTCCCAAATGGAAAAACTGGGAGTGTATAGAAAAGTGGCCGGAAATGGATGTCATCTGAATTCTCACTGTCACAGTAAACTCTTAGTGCTTGTCCTACCTAGGCACCCTCACTTTATTTCACTTAGAAAAATTCTCATTCCTGATTCTCCACACCCTTTAACTTTTGTGCTGTAGTTGCACCTTTATGCCGTTTGTATCACTATTTCTAGTGGCAACTCTTTTTGTTCTGTTTAAATGGGGAAAAGATCGTATTGTGTTAAATACTCTACCACAAAGAAACGTGCCAAAAATCTCGAGTTTCCTTCCTCCTGTCCCCATAAAGCTGTTTCATTCATTCATCAAATGGAAGGCAGAGCAAGCTCAGCAATATAGCGGTATCTTAAGTCCAGGATATGCAGAGAGCCTTCCCTGAGTTCCGTGCATATTCCACGCCCAGGGTTTCCCCAGTGCCCGGACTGAGGGTCTCCAGTCTGGCGTGGGCGCGGGCAGCGGGGCGGCCCGGGCTGCTCCAGCATTCAGCATCGCGCTTTGTGCTGCCGCGGATAGCGGAGCTCCGACCGAAACGCATCCATCAGGCGGGGAAACTCGGGGAGGGGAACTAGCTACCGGCTGCCGAGAGGAAGCCAGCGCAGACCTGTGTCCTGGCTGCTGGGAGACATGGCTGGCTGGCTATTTCATTTGATTTGATTTCGGGAATATTGAAAAAAAAAAAAAAAAAAAAAAAAAGAAAGGGGGGGGGGGGGGGGGGGCGGGGAAAGGAAGCACACAGGCTCGCACAGGCATACGGCTGATCTTACCTCCACATTGAAATACTGCTCCGCTTTGCACACTGTAGCACATAAAATCCAAAGGAACGTTTGCAAGAAAAACACCCTGGACTGAGACACGAAATCCAACCGGCTTCCAGTGCTGAATGCGAGTACGACCATAGTGAACTGTGCTTCAGTGGGCAGATCTCTCGCTTTCTCTCTCTTTGCCTTAAACAAATACACAAACAAACCAATCTCCCCCTCCCGTGTCGGTGAAGAGCCCGTAGCGCAGGTTCACCCACAGCAGGGGAGGAGGAGGAGGAGGAGGAGGAGGAGTAGACACTTCACAGCACAGGCAGCGGCAGGGTCAGCTCTCGCTCATCCTCACCACCAGTCCCGTATTGAGGGAAATGTGGCGTCCGAGTACAGCCGCAGCCCGCACGACTCCTCTCTGCCCAGCAGCAGCAAACGCCACCCGTGTCCTCCCTCCTCCTCCTCCTCTCCCTCCTCCTTCTCTCTCTCCTCCTCTCCTTCTCCTCCTCCCCTTGCCTCCACCCCCTCCGCCTCCTCCTGGGGAAGGTTGGCGGCTCGGCTCGGCTCGGCGCGGCTCGGCTGGGCCCGGCTCGGCTCGGCTCCGCTCGGCTCGGCTCGCTTTGCTGTGTTGTGCTGTGCTGTGCTGTGCGTTGCGTTGCGTTGCTTTGCTTTGCTTCGCTTTGCGTTGCCTCGCCTCGCCTCCCCTCGCCCCCCGCCGCTCCCCTCCACTCCAGAATGTTCAGCCGAGATCTACATAGCCCCGCCCCTTAGGCGTCTTCCCGACGACGAGCTCAGCCACCGGCCCTAACGCGCCGCCGCCCCACGGCCGCTGTCTGCCGGTAGTCCGCTGCCGCCCAGAGCGGCTGGCTGAGGGCGGCCGCCCAGGAGGAGCGCTGGGCGCTTTTTCAGGCGCACGTACCGAAGCAGCCGCACAAGCACCAAGCCGACCGGGAGGACCGCCTTCTCTTGGCGGAGAAGAGTCCGGAGCGGCATGAACGCTTCGCGTCTTTCCCCACTCCTGCGGGCCGGCAGTGCGGTCGGGGCACTGCATGCGCCCGACGGGTACCACACGCACTCACCACTCGGTCCGGGCCGCCCTGTGCATAAGCCCAGCGGGGTTGGGGGATGGACACTGCTTTCGTGAACCTCTGCCCAGCGCGGGCTGCAGGAGCGGCCGTAGGGTAAATCGCCAGTCGGCTTCTGGCCGGTGTCCCTCAACTTTGGCGTCCCCCTGCCGCCACCAAGGGGCCGCGGACGCTCAGCTCGTCCCAGCCCCGGTGCGGTCCGGTTTAGCGGAGCAAACCCAAGCGTCTGACCGTGCGGCCGTGAAACCTCTTGGGCCGGTGCCTGGCGGAGGACCAGCACCAAGTGCGAGCGGCAAACTGAAGTGGTTGGACGGTGACTAAGGCGGAGAGATGGAGCTGCCCAGAAACGCAGCCCGTGATAGGGAATGGTCATCGCATAGTCACGGTGTCCCGAAGCGATTTGCCCTTTCCGCGTCTCGGAACAAAATCCAGAGTCACTGCTGACTAAGTTCCCAGATCCTGATAGTGTGGTTAACAGGGCTATGAACAAGCCAGAGAAAATCTGGGTATTTGGCTTATTTAAAATCTATTTTAATGAATCCAAATGTCACATATTTAAGGGAAAACAACGTGTGAAATTACCTGCAGCAAAGACAAACCTTATGCTGGATACTGAAGTGCTCAAAATGCTTTGTGATTATGGCAAGTGAACTGCTCATAAACTGATTTTACAGTTAATGGGACATTCAGTACAGCACTTTGTTACGTTGCCCCGTCAAAGTAAGACGAGATGATCCACAACTTCAGTGGGAAATAATATATCTTGGGGGTGGGGGGGGAATAATAAAAAAGCGATGTTATTAAAAAGCAACTTAAAAGTCCCAAATTTGAAAATTTACCTTGGTTTTACTTGTCTGGCTATCAAAAAAAAAAAAAAAACAAAAACCCAAAACCAAACCAAACCAAAACAAAAACCCAAATTGTGATACAGAACCACCTGGAAGTATACGACAATACCCGATGGATTAAATCTTACTGAGATAGTTGAGGACAGTAGGCAGAATTAAAACACATGAAGATTACATGTATAAAATTTTGAGAACACCTGGTAGCAGGACATAGGGATGTGGTTGGTTCTCCATAAATTGGTATTTTAAGATTACAGCAGCTATCTCTGAAGAAGTCATGTTCTGCCTAATGAAAAGTAGTGGTATTTAAGCAGCATTTCATATATGATACAACTTTTTGATGTTAGCTCTTTGATCTTGGAGGCATTTTCTGTTCTTTAGATTGTTACTGATGTGAATGATGAAATGAAATATAGAGCTAGCAGCAAGTTAGAAGGACCCGCTGGCACTTTGGTAGCCAGTATCAGAAGTCGAAATGAACTTAACAAATTAAAGAAACATCTTGGAACCATCAGGAGGAAACTTAACACTTACAAACATCAGTTATGTTTTGAAAGGGAAATCTAAAAGTAAAATCAAAAGAATGATGGTAAAACAGCAGCACTTTGGAGAAGAATCTGGGGACTGCAATGGACTGTAAAGAAAGTATGAGTCAGCAAGGTGCTACCAGTAAAGAGAAGACTCATTTTGGACTATTTTGATAGGTGAGCACTATATCTGACAGGAAAAAAAATATTTTTTTTGCTAGGGACTGATGAAGCCAATTTTATTTGGTCTCAAACCAAGGACAGTCCAGAGGAAAACAGCAAAATACTAAAACATGTAGAAAGTAACATGTAAAAGTTGAAAGAACTTAGTCTGGAAAGACTGAGGGTAAATGGTCAGAGAGATTGAGAATATAAGAGATTGGTGTTACTGTGAGAAGGACAGCAGAGATACTACTTTCTTAGTTTGGGGTAAAGGAAAAAATTAAATCAGCTAAATTATACAGAAAGTTCAGATTCAGTGTTAGACAAAACTTTCTAAAATGTTATCATAGTAGTATTTGGAACAAGATGGCTAGTGGGAGTGTGGAATCTTTTCCATACATTTGACAGGCAAGAATATCATAGCAACACACTCTCCATTCCAAGGGCAGTGTATTGTATTATGAGATCTAGTAAACGTTTTTCCTTCTAGTATATCAGTAATTTCTTTCCTTTTATTACTCTTTGAAATTAATCACTGTAAGTGATGTTAAGCAAACAGCAGTTCACTGACTTTATACTGTCCCTTTTGATTTCCTTCTCATAAGGGACTTCCTTTTTGTTTGTGCTGTCAGCAAGAACTGTCTGGTTTTGCTGGCCTATTTCGTAGGATCTGTTACTAGTGTAATACCTGGAAATTAAAATGGAAATAAAGTTACTGTAACTGGGTTTTCATTCGTCTGCCCTGTCAGGACTGCTGTGGCTATTTCCTGTGAAAAGCATAGGGTCATAAATACAGCTACCCCCTTCCTTAAACTGTATCCATTAAAAGAATGAAGAAGAAAAGCAATGGATGAATAGAATGGTAGGGACTGAAAGCACCTGAGGAAGAGTTTGAGGAAGAGAAAGGGAGACCACATAGACTAAGGAAGAAACTGTTAAGGAAAAAGAGTAGCAGTGTATGAATATCAGTACCAAGGGAAGAGACAAGGCCTATGAACAACAGAGAAGACGTTTGAAGTGAAAAATACTATTCAGAAATGCTTGTGCAAGGGAATAAATGCTGACAACGATGGGCAAGGTCTTTGAATATTTATGATTGAGCTGTGGTCAGGAACATGCAGCAGTAGGGTCAGAATCCCACAGGACATGTAAGAAGGTGAAATAGAAAAGAATTTAAGTGTGCAGTTTGTAGACATGTTTGTATGGGATTATGAGAGAGATTAAAGGGAAAAAGAAAAACCAAACAACAAAGAGGAAAGAGTAAGGAATTAAAAAGAATAATGAGAGTGGAAAGAAATGAGAGCTATTTGTTGAAGTGTCTGAATCATTCCAGTTATATACTTCATAAGTCTTTTGCAGATTTTTATCCTTTTCAAATACCAGTATGATTTTTCTGGTATATCAGAAAATATATATGGCAGTTACCAACAGTAATTAATAAGCAGTGTGCAGGTTTGTATGAAAGCAAAATTGAAAAACTGAGATGTCCATTTATTTATAAAACTCTTAGTCTTTTTAAAAGCCTGGAAGAGATCCGTCTTCTGTGCATCCAACCAGGACATTTATCAGCTGGATTTCATAGACTCTATAGAGTATATCTTTTATACATGACTATAGTCACAAGATTACAATGGATGATTACCAGAAGCAGATATAGACATCATTATACATTTTGATGTCCAGTTTTGAACACAGGGCAAAAATTATCCACTTTAGTGTATATCAGTTCTGAACAGAAATTAATATGACAACTAAAACCCACCAGATATTATATGTTGTCCTTTCTGCATTTTGTGTTGCTTAGCTGCTGATAGTTCCAGCTGGAGCTTTCAAAGAGAAGAGAGATTCATGACAAGTATGGTAAACTGCAAAGACTGAGGTTAGATGTGTCTGTTTGAATTCTGTTTGACTATTTAAAAGGTCCTACAGGACATGAGGGCAACAAACAAGTTTAAGGGTGTAGGAGGTAATACTGCGTTGAATATGTATTCCTTCCAAGATCATATTCATACTGCCTGTGTTCAGGTATCTATGGTTCCTTATTTACTCAAGTTTCACTGCAAGCATAAGGCTCTCTCCTTAGGAAGTCAAACTGACTTATGGAATCATAGAATGGTCTGAGTTGGAAGGGACCACCAAAGGTCATCTAGTCCAACTTGCCCCTGCAGTGAGCAGGGCCATCCTCAACTACACCATGTTGCCCTGAGCGCTGTCAAGTCTCACTTTGAATATCTCCAGGGATGGGGCCCCAACCACCTCCCTGGGCAACATGTTCCAGTGTTTCACCACCATCATAGTAAAGAGCCTGTTCCTAACATCCAATCTAAAGCTGCTATACTGCCAGTGCACCTCACTGTCTTACAGCCCCACCAATGGCTTTATAAAGAAGCTAAGTAAAGATAAATGGCAATGTAAAACCTCACACATAGGATCACAAGGAAAATTCTTAGAGTGGCAAAATTCAATAATACTTCAGGGTATTTTGGTTCACATTTGGGTGTGTTTTTTCACAGAAAGCTAGTGAAGCCAGAGAGGAAGGACATCTGAAAGTGTAAATTTTTTTTTTTTTAAACCAAGTTATACATTGAACTTCTAATTCGTAGAGTCATAATATAATAGAATAATTTAGGTCCAATGAGATTTCTGTAAGTTGTCAGGTCCAACTGTCTGCACAAAGCAGAGGCAACTCAGGTTCAGTTACTCTAGTGCTTGTTCAGGGATCAAAGTAGTCTAACCCAAGCATCATTTCCTAGTCTGCAATATGATTTCTGTGTCTCAGGGAGCTATTTTGAGGATAAAATCTCTTCTGCAAGGTCTTTGTAAGTCTTTTAGTTATTCTGATCTTGGTGGTGACAACAGCAATTTCAGCAAGTGGAGATGAAGGCAGAAGTGGCCAAAAGAAAATAAAATTCTGTAGCTGGAGAGTGAGAAATATATTTTAAACAGATAGATGAAACTGAAAGAGAAATGGCTTCTGGAAGAAAGATATCAAGAAGTACACAATAATAATAATTCTCTTCTTTGATAATAGCATTTTCTTAAAACATGTCTAGGAACATGAGTTAATATTGGGTTAATGAAGAATAGAACAAAAAAATGCTCTGAAGCCACCAAATCCTTATTTATTCTAGCTGTTCGTCTCAAACTATTGTCTCTACTTAATGACAATTTTCATACTGCTATTTTCTGTCCTTCTTATGCATTCTATCATGCTGCTTTCTGATTTTTGACTCAGTCTGCAGAGCAAGAAAGCCCATTCAGGCATCAAGTTCATCAGCAATTTCCCAACATATGTATCTCAAACTAAAGTTTCTTTTACAGCCAGAGGTCAGCTCAGCTGATCTTTGATCTGCAGTGGTGATTATTCAGAGTTTACAGTAGTGTCAGAATGGCAATATGGTGATTTTGCTCATGGCAGGAGTTTGGAATTAGATGAACTTTAAGGTCCCTTCCAGCTCAAACCATTCCGTGATTCTGTGTTGTAAGATCCTAACAATTTATGTTGAATATTATGTCCTTATTTTTTACAAGGTGAACTATGTGTAAGATTGATACTATTAAACAGCTAGGAAAATAACAACACACATAAAACAATAAATAATGCAGAGCAGTGACAGGTGAGTCTGACAGAGTTGAGGAGAAGGACACAAGGAGTTCTGAGAGAATATACTGGCATAGCCAAACAGCTTAAAAAGTAAGAAAGTCCTTTTAGAAATGTTGAAGGGTTTGTCCAAAGTGGAAACAAGCTGATGTCTGTCATAAGTACTGTGTTTCAAAAGTGTATAAAGGTCTAGTTACTAGGTAGCTTCTATAACCTAAACACAAAGATCTCCATAACTGTAGTGGTGGTAGTATGGTGCAAGTTTTATTTTTCCAAAATTAATAGAGTTTATTAATTTTGATATTCAGGACTCTCACCACTAACCATAATTTTTAATGGCAGGTTCTTTGCACAGTCATGAAAAACATTACACAAAGGAAAACACAGAGGTATCTAGAACACTCAAGAAATAACTAGCAATAATATAACAAACATTAAACTTAAGGCTTCTTTCTGCTTAGGGCAGAAGGCACTTGGATTCAATTAGAGAGTTTTACAGAGGTTTGCAAAGAGGCTTTTGAGTATTTACTCACAAAATATTATCTCTGGATTCCCAGGGCAAACTACAGTTTCCAAATAGTACCCAAACACTTGAAGGGAGTTCCATCAGTGTCTTGTCAGCCGTTGAGGCATCTAGATCTTCCCAGGCTCTAACGGGGTGCTGGGAGAGAGGGAGATGACCTCTGACCTGATCCTGGTTCCTCTTTGACAACGCCAGACTTGGCATAGAGGTTTGCAGATGTGCAGACAGGCACAATGTCACGATGGCTAAGTGAGCCTTTCGCATGAAAGTACTTAATGCCTAATCCCTGGTAAACTTGAGGCACAGCAGTTTCCAGGTAGACAAACCCAAAGTATCAGGGCTTGTTATTATGTAGCAGGCAGAGCATGGCAGGTACAACAGCAGAGAGCAATGAGGCAGAAACAATGGCAGAAGCACAATCAGGCAGAGCAGAAAAAGAAGGCACACTGTCTTGGCCTGCTCATCTCTTTTTATCAATGCAGCCCGAGACTAATGGTTCTTTGGCCACAGGTTAGCCATTCTGAATGACAGTTTGCCAAACTTGACCATATTAAGTAAAATACCTTTTTAGGATGAACACAAGTGTATAAACATGTGTGGGTACCCTGTTTACAAATTGGAAGAGACATGGAGGCACCAGGCCTTTGTCTTCCTTCCCGCAGTTGCTTCCTCCAGCAGCAGAAGAGAGGGAGAGCAGGGAAACATGTCTGGACAAGCCAGGACATGTTTAGGCCTATTTTGGCCTTCCTCAACAATAACTCCTTATCAAGCTGAACCTTAAATGGAAGTCAATTACAGAATCATAAAATCATAGACTGGTTTGGCTTTCTCAGAGCCTGATCGAGCCTGTCATTGAATATCTCCAGGGATGGGACCTCAAGTACCTCTCTGGGCAACCTGTTCCAGCACTCCACCACCCTCATGGTAAAGAACTTCCTCCTAACATCCAACCTAAATTTACTCTTCTGAAATTTCAAACCACTGCTTCTCGTCCTATCCCTACAGCCCTTTGTAGGCTCCCTTCAGGTATTAGCAGGCCACTATTAGGTCTCCTCAGAGCCTTCCCTTCTCAAGGCTGAACAACCTCAGGTCCTTCAACCTGTCCTCAGCAGAGGTTCTCCAGTCCCCTGAGCGTTTTCATGACCCTCCTCTGGCCCTGCTCCATCAGGCCCACGTCCTTCTTGTGTTGAGGGCTCCAGAACTGGATGCAGTACTCCAGGTGAGGTCTTAACCAGATCAGGCTAAAGTGGCAGAATCATATCTCTTGACCTGCTGTTCATGCTTCTTTAGATGCAGCCCAAGAAGTGATTTGCCTTCTGGCCTGCAAGCACACACTATTGGCTCATGTCCAGCTTCTCATCCACCAGCATCCCCAAGTCATTTTCTGCAGGTCTGCTTTCAATTTCGTCATCTCCCAGACTCTATTGATACCTAGGATTGCCCTGACCAAGGCGGAAGACCTTATACTTTGCCTTATTGTACATCATGAGATTCTCCTTAGCTCACCTCTCCAGAAGACCTTTTTTTTTCCTTTTGAATTACTCAATATCTCCCTAAATTAACTATACTCACAATGTGTCTCATTTTATTGTCCATTAAAAATAATTTTATATTGTCTATTTTAAGCTTTCAACACACATCTTTTCCCATATGTTTACAGCACAAACGAAGTTTGGAAGTGTTACCTGGGGAAAAGTAAGTCTTGTCAGGTGGAGTTCAAGAGACAGAGTGTTGCATTTGGCTCTTGAAGAGTAAACCTAAGACTGGAATTTCATGGATGGATCAGATGCATCTCGCAAAATGAGTAGCAGTAAAACAGATCAGAATACTAACCTTTAAATATCATTAGTGACTTTCAGAGTTAATTACCAGTGTTATTAGTGAAATCACTACATCTCTTAGAGCTATAATTCTGGAGATTCAAGAAAAAAATATTACATTTGGCATATACATTCAATGACAGTTTTATCATCACAGTATAATTTATTTATTTATGTTTTCATGAATTAAAGTTTAGGTTCTAAAAAAATATTTCTGCTGATTTTTGTAGTCCAAGTTACTCCACTCAAAAGCACTGGACACTTAATGAGTCCTTAAGATCATTTTAGTTTATAACATTCATATATGATTTTTTTGGATCAAGAAGAGCTGAGAAAAGAGTTTAGAGAAGAAAAACTGCACACTACTTCTAAAGAGAGAGCAGTGTTAACAATAGAAAATGTGTTTTAAAAGGACATACTTGAAAATATATTTGAAGAGGGCAGTCTGCAAGAAACAGGAGGGTTCACTCAAGGTTAAGCATATATAATACTCCATTCTGTAATATGGATACACTTAAACGGACAAATACCTATCCAATAAAAGCAGTTATTCAAGTGAGAGAGGGAAAAAAAACACACACAGAGGCTTTGGTTTCTCTCTGTCTGTACTCCTGCAACTGTAACTGTTTGTTTCCCCCTTTTATTGACAAACTTTAGTTCTGCATTAGGGTTATTTTAGCATCCCTTTGCTATAATCAGTTATTTTTTTGTCATTTGGGAAACAGAGATCAGATCAATGAGGACTTTAAAGTAGTGTACATTCTCATCAGATTAGTATTAAGGTTCCATTCACAATTTCGGCTTTTTAATTTGAGTGTCAATAGTCTGAAACCTGAAAAAAAGTTCTCATCTTAATATACAGGGTTTAGAAATCCATCTCCTTAACAGTATACTATTATGTTAATTTTACGTAGTCCAGATTAAATTAGCAGAAGAGGTTGAAAAAATATTGACAAAGTTTAGTTTTCAATAGCTTTTCGTCAAAAGTGGAAAAGTGATGCCTGTCTATCCCATTTGACCTATTGAGGGAAACAGCTTCTCTAAAGGGCTATTACATATTTTCATTAATGGTTTAAACAAAATTAAGGCTGTGGCTACGAAATTTACAAATGACACAATATTTGTGGAGTTTGCAAGTATTCTGGGAATCAGTCTATGTCAGAGAAAAGATCTCAGATCAGATTAAATTTAATGGTAACAAACACAAGTACTGGGCTTGGAAAATAAAAAGGAGGAAGAACGATGGAAGAAAGACTACATGAAAATATAGAATATGCCATTCTGTATAAAGTTAAGAGGAATTCTGGGAGTGGTTCCTGGAAGATTGACATCTCTGAGTGAGAATTTGCCTTGCATGGTTTTGGCAATGCTTCAGCTAGAAGGTCAAGTTTGGACATCATTCTCAAAGCGAAAGCACACAGCAAAAAAGTGATCAAATGTTTAAAACAAATTAGAAAAGATTTTGTCATGGTCTGATAATTTGATTTATATAACCTAGAAGGGAAGACAGTGCAGAGGACATGGTAATGATATCTATGAAGCTGTACAGGTATAATGAAACACTACATCCCCCCATCACTCTGGGATAAATTTGACTTATGTCCTGGGTTCAGTTGGTATAGAGTTGATTTTGACAAGAAGCTGTGAGGGGGTGCAGTCAGGACAGGAACTCACCAATGAGATACCATAAGAAAATTAAACTCAGTATGTATCTGGGAGAGATAGCTGGCTGAAGGAGGGATCACGGCTCAGAAAATGGCTAAGCATTGAGTTCCAGGTGGTGAGTAACTGCATTGTGCATCACTCACTTTATACATTTGTTGTTTACTATTACTACTTCTTTTCTTGTCCTGTTAAACTCTCCTTATATCAGCCCATTAGATTTTTTTAGCTTCCCATTCTCCTCCCCATCCCACAAGGAGGTGCAGGGGTGGCAAGCATCTGCATGGTGCTTAGTTGCTGGCTGGGCTTAAACTGTGATGATTTAGTTCAAGGTTGGTTTTGGTTGGGGTTTTTTTGTTTGTTTGGCTGTTTTTTGTTTGTTTTGGGTTTTTTTTTTGTTTTATTTTTCTGTAATAATATGTAAATATTGGAAGAAGCTACTTAGGAAGACCATAAAAGTTTTTTAAATGTTATTTCTACCACAAAGAAATTACCTATGTGTCGGAATATCTTTTTAATAAATTATAGGTAAACATATTAAATCCCAGCAAATTTATATTTGGTCTGGATTTAAGTAAGAATAGAAGTATTTTTCTGTAGGAAAAAATACTAATTCTCCCTGAGAATTAATATAGGACAGGGAAATATTTGCATTTCTCCTGTTCATACACTACATTAACTGATTTATCAAAGAGAAGGTTTTGTTTGTTTGTCTGTTTTTAGCAGGAAAGATACACAATGGGAAGTTTTGTGGGTTTTTGTGGAACACATTAGTGTGCTGACTAATGGGGTTGCTCACTGAAACACTAGTATTCTCTCCATTTTTGCTGACAGGTGATATATATTTCCTTAGCTCTAGAAACTAAAAGCTTTTCATTTAATGATTAAAAAACATACTTGTTTGGAATGGCATGAGTTTGCATTCTGGGAACATGATGACAATAATATGATCGTGATGTAACTACAGCATGTACAGCTTTGGGAAGTGACCTCATTTTCAGAAACCCAAAGCTTCTCATAATAGTTACCAGTACAGCCACTAAACTTCCTTTACAGATGGGAAATGGGTAAAATTTGTCTGGATCCTATGCAGATGCCAGTAATTAAACTGTAGCCATCTTTTAAGCCATCTTCATTCCTTTTTCATAGCATAAACTTGAGAATCCTGTGTTGTTAAAAAATCCTGACCACACAGAGCTTATTTTCTAGATCATTTTCCTCATATTGGTAGACGTTTTAACACCAGACTTGGTAGAGTTAGATGATGGTTGAACTTGATAATCTTAAATGATCCAACTGAAACAATTCTGTGATGCTGTAAATAAGATAAGTGTGTAAGAGAATGTGTTTCTGGTACATGAACATAGATAATCTCTACCACTTTAGTTTGGTTGTTTTCATTTGCTTGGTTTTGATTTGGGTTTGGTTTTTTTTTGGGGAGGGAAGTTTTGTTGGGGGTTTAGTTTGGTTTTCAGGTTTGCTTGGTTTTTTTTTCAGTAATGGGCATCACTTGCCATTTGGAGGAGGAAAAATGTAAGACCAAGATAACTTTTGAACTTTGATCCACGTTATTGAAGACCACCCTTTTTTAAATGCAGACGTAAAGGATTCATTGAAGGACAAGCAGTAACACTGCTTTTTGTTCTGCTTGCTGTTTGCTGTAATAAGCTGTGTGTCTTATTCAGTCTAAAAGTCTACAGCCAGGAAGAACATTGTATTAGCTTTAGTAATGAAGACAGAAAGGAAGAAGAAACAGCACCTCTGACTGTGTAGTGCCTTTAAACAACTTGCGGTCTGTATGACTGTAAACCTTTCACATGAGTAGACCAATAGATAGTATGGCATGGAAAACCAAAATATGACACCATTTCTGTTTAGAACAACAAACAAATATGTGCAAGGGCATGACCTTCTGTTGAGTAACCTCCTCCTTATGCAGTTTTCATTGAAGTAAGCTAGTGAGTACAGGGAATTATTTCTGTAAATATTAGTTTGACTTTTTTAAATTACTTCACTTAAGCATTGTATTTGTTGGTTGTGTTTGTCTATGAATATTCTAATGAACTCATATCAGAGTGCAGGGTTGCACTTATTTGGTTAGTTAGCTATTTTTAAGAAATAGTTCATTTAAAAGGAAATGATAGAGATTGTTTAGGGAAGATGAGTCTTGTACCTGTAAATAAAACAAGTCATAGCAATTCAGATCCATGACAACTGGAAACCTGAAAAGCTGCAGATAAATAGAAAACAAACAAAGTAATAAGAACCAGATCTGTCCTTTTAAAATGTGCAAAGATACTAATGCCATTCTTTTATACTATCTCTCCTCCTTTGAGCTGTTAACTGGAATTAAGCTGAAGCAGTTCCTGTGGTCTCCAGTCAAAGACTTGCTTATAGTTTCACTGGAATGAGAAGGAAGACAATATTTTTTGGCCACATTTCTGTTCTCTTCTTACCATATTCACTCATTTTACTCAAAAAAATTGCAGTTGTTCCCACTTCATACTGCTCAGAGTGGGGAACAATTCTCTGACGAATGCATGTGAAGGGCAAGAATCTTTCAGTCTCTCTTCCACTTACACAGCCTTCTCAGAAATCCTATCCTAAAATCTTCACCAAGTTGGTGAAAATAAACTCACTCTCTGATTTTTACTAGCTCTGGTTCTCCTGTATCTGTCATATGTGGGCCAGCAACACTTAAGATGAAGAGAAATGAACAATTAGAGTTTTTTTAAATGTAAATTACATAAAAGCTCTATTTTCTCTTTCTGTGGAAGTGTTGTCATCCTTTATCACTGCTCTGTTGAATTACATAATTAGTTGTGAATTTGACCAATTTTAATCTTTGGTTTTCTCTGCTTTCAGGTACTTCCAATAATTTACAGTATGCATGTGAGACTCCTGCATACCATAATATAATGCTCTAGGAAGATTTTTCTAATAGTAGTTTGCACATTTTAAAGTTTTGCTGGTCATGGGTAAATCTAAGTCTGCCCTTCATGCTACTCCTCATTTTGCTCATAGAAGACATGACCTGTAGAGCCCAAATTGGCTGTAAGAGAGTAAAGAGGAAGGAAAGCAAAAGAACAAAGTGGGGGAAAGCATTGTAAGACACAGAAGCAGCAAAGTGGTAGGATGTGAGTTTGCAGTTTCTGATACATCCTTGAAGATTACCAGCCTTCTCAGGCATTGCTGTCTTCCACCATTTCCTAGTACTGCCTCTGCCTGTTTCCCCCATTCTTTGGGAGACATTTGCACTTTTGTGGTGAATATAAGAAGCAATCTCTTCCCTGTTCAGTGTGGGAGATTGTGTTTGTGACATGTTGTGAAAATGCCTCTAAAGGCCACTTTCACATTGCCCTATGAGGGAACAGAACAGAAAAATACAAAAAAACCAAGAGACAATGAGTGATCAAAAAAAAAAAATAGATAAGTTAAGCTGAATAGGTGAACATCCTTTTCAGATGTAGGTAAGAGATTGGTTATATGTGGTAAATATGAGATATCAAGCACCTAGGAGAAAGCAGCAAGAATGATATTGAGAACATTATGGCTGGAACAAAGAGGGTGAGGCCAATAATTATTTACTTATTACTGCTTGACTGAATTGGCAGTCTGGGAATATGGTGAAACAGCAGGGGCAAGATTTCTAGGAAGTACAGAAAACAGGGTTTGACTCCTTATAAGAAAATGGCTGAAGTCTTGGATCTACTGAAATTCAAAGGGAGGTCTGTCATATAGTTTAAACCCAGGGCTGTGAGTTCACATGGTGTAATGAATATTTTGCCTTTATACTTCGCTGTATTTCAAAGTTTATCTCCTGTGCCTCTTGTTAAGAGAAATTTCTTTGACAACTACTCCAGCAGTACATATTTTTATTCCTCAAAGTATCTGTTATATACCATCTATGGCCTTGATTTTATAAAGACTTTGCAAGAGGCAGGGGAAGGAGCAAGACTGAAAGTATAAAAAGATAGAGAAAAGGTAATGCCACGCAGAGGAGTGCATTGTCTGAGCATTAAAAGAATACACACAGTAGGGCAAACTTGGTGTTTTTAGGAAGGGAAAAGAAGATACAGATCAACTAATAAAAAAAGCATTTCTCTTTCAATTACACGAATATACCAACTATACAGAGGCACAAGTGGTATTGTAGCCCATCAAGATGAAGCAAACTATATCTGCATTACTTGGCATATCCTAATACAAATTATTTTGTTTCTTATGCTTGAAATACGTTAAAACCAATGAAATGCAAAAAAGTAGACACTTGCTGTAAGATCACAGACTCACAGAATAATTTGGGTTGGAAGGGATCTTAAAGATCATCTAGTTCCAAACCCCCTGCCATAGACAGGGACACCTTCCACTAGACCAGGATGCTCAAGGCCCCATCCAACTTGGCCTTGAACACTTCCAGGGAGCATGCTCCCACAAATTCCCTGGGCAACCTGTTCCAGTGCCTCACCACCTTCACTGGAAAGAATTTCTTTCTAATCTCCAATCTAAATCTATCCTCACCAAGCTTCAATCCATTCCCCCTTGTCCTATCACTACAAGCCCTGGTAGAAAGTCCCTTCCCAGTTTTCTTATAGGCCCCCTTCAGGTACAGGAACAGATGCAGAAGATAAATATATGATGATAGACATACATATTTCTTCTATGACAATTTAAATATCAGGTTAATTAGTATAAAATCACAGATCTAATGGGAAATGCCTGTGATAAACTTTCAGGTAAAGCTGGCTATCTCAAGATCTCATTAAAAAAAATCTCTGGATTCTTACTCACAATTATTTGTGATTATTTGGATTCTGTCACTCTTATTCATAGAGTCAATCCTATAATTTCATGGGATTTTATGAAATTCTTAACAAGGTAAGCCAAATTCAGACAATGAGAATGACAAATTGATTCTTTAATATAGGGAATCTGCCTTAATTTTTGATAAAATGTAGTGCTGGATCACAGTTAATTATGACTAACCAAACACTTGGTTGCTTTCAACAACTGCATATGTGTTTTGTCATTGTTCTGATTCAGGAACAGTACAGAGATGGAATTGTGTGCATGGCTGACCCACATCTCACCACTCACCTTTCCCACTCTTAGAAGCCATATATACAATGCCTTAGTATAACTGTGTTGTAGAGCACTTAAAATCATTGATTTTTCACTATGGCATACACAAAGCATCCTCTTGCCAGATTCCATTTCCTTACATTCTTCTCCAAGGAAGTATAAGATATACAGTATCTGTCTACACTTTCACCACCAGGTTAATGTTGTATATTTCCCCCAGCCCAAGGTTAACTCCCAAGTAGGTACCACATAGTCCAAGGATGATTTATATTTGTTTAACAGTAGATTTCAGCTGTGAAAGCCTCTTCTTTCACAGTCTGTTTTACTGCTCTTGGAGATTCCAATGTATTTTTTACCTAAATCAACAGTTGCTGTGCAAATATAGTTGGTGAATTATACAATATGAAACCAAATTTTAAGCTGTAAATACAACATAACAGTTAAGTGCCATTGTTAAAATGTGTTTAAAATCTCTGAGAGGTGCTTATGAGTGAAAGGTGATTTTTATGAATGTATTAGGCCTGCGTGTGACAGAAGCAGAATAAAACCAGATTATCCCAAATGACACAAGAAATAAGTTGTAGAAAATTTATCTCTTAATTCTTTGAGTGATGTATAGAAGTTCTGTCTGCCCTTAAAACTCAGAAATGTTAGATATGATTCATAAAAATTCAAGAAAATATAAATCTCTGCCTAATTTACTGATACTGGGTGTAAATTTGTTGGAGGAAAATTCTTATTTATTCTCCTGTTTGCCAGGAAGCAGCTAGAGCCCAAGCAGTCCATTAAAGAGGATGAGCCAAGAGCTGCAAACAGTTACAGCATGGATAGGATGATGCCCTCTCTAAGGAAGGCACAGCCCCACTGCCTTGGGGCATATTGGTAATAGAGGGGTAGGATCTATCAGCAGTCCAAGGTGACACAATTAGTCAACTTTGGGCTGAGCCCAGGGATCCCCCTCAATATTGATAGGAGACAGGGCTGGAAACAAAACTACTACAGGTGAAAGGTCTGTCCAAGAATCCCACAAACCAGGACAGCAAGAGGCAGGTCTGGACTCAAGGACACATGCAGTGTAGCTCAGGGGCAGCTCTGGATGTCTGTCCAGGCACTAGCTTTAATGAGACCACTGCAGCCACAGGATGAGCGATGATCTATATGAGGCTGCTTAACGTGTGGAAAGTCTGTTAATGCAATCTGGGCCCTGACAGTGTAAATCCAAAGTAATCCTATTCACTTCAAAGAATAAGCAATGGAATTTGCAGTAATCGGTCTCTCTCAGACAAGCTTTCAAGCTCACTAGGTGCTAAGAAATAGTTTAGAAAAATAATGAGTCATTTAATAAATATTTATGTTGGTCCTTATTGTGTGAAATAAGTCTTAATGGTAGGTTCTGAATATTAAAACAACACTCACTGAATGTTTAAAATAGATTAAATGACCAAATTAGGTTAATATTAGAATTGCTGCAGCATGCAAATTTGTGATATTTGTGAAGCTACATTTTGCTCACATTAATCCGTATTTCATAAAATTCAGACACAGCCCAAAGAGACTTTCACTGATTCCTATTCCAAATTAAAATATAAAGACTGTAACACTTTTTACAGAGGAAGGCCACATTTGCACACGTTTGAAAGGATCTAACTATGCAAATTGGTGCTCAGTGCAATTTACAATGGCAACAGAGGTTCATTAAATAATGCTTTTAGAAGTCAGTGAGTTAAGTACTTGCTCTAGTAGGTTCTTTTTAAAATCTATTTACATTTTACTCACCTTAACTATCTTTTATTAGACAAGTTCCTTCCAGTCTAATCTTTACAATGTCATTCAAAAGTCTGTTTTATTCAGTGCATGCCCTGTTAATTCTCTAACTTAATTCTGACAATATTTTCCTTTGTTGCCTTTCAGGGCTTACCCTTCCTTTTTCTTTGATAGAACATTATCCAAGGCTTACTCTCTGTCCCTACTTTCAATGCTGAAATGGCAGTCACCAACTCAGCCTGATTGCATGGTCTGGGCCTTAGGCAGCCACGTTATACTTGCTTGGTTGATGCCACTACTAGGTAGACTTTGGATATTTGTGCAACAGACTTTACTAATCTTTTTATGTAATACAGGGTTTCTTGTTTTCCAATATATTGGAAAGTGTAGGACATTTTATAGTCCCCAACACACACTTTGGAAAAAGCAATTCATGAGATATGTTTCAGTCAAGGATATTTTCTGGTTCAGACTCACTCTTCTGTGTTACACAGCACGTTTTCTCAAAATGTTTTGAGGATTATTCATAAAATTGCAAATAAATAAGTCCACTAGAGGGCAATAACATTTCTAATCGAGTTGGAATAACAACATTTCAGTTGATTAAAATATTTCAGTGAATAAGGAAAGGCAAACAAAACTACTTCTGAGAAAATTAACCCTATCCCAGCCAAACCCTGGATACCACCTCATTCTGGGTTAACTATCATGTAGGTTTCACAGTCAACAAAATGAGCACTATCTACAGTAAATGAAAGCATCATTTAAATTCATTTATGAATGAAATACCAGATTTGATTTACTTTTCCAATGCAAATCTGGGTAACACAGAAAGTATATGAAAATTGTGAAGATAGCTGTTTCAGATTTGTACTGGATAAATTGTAATGAGCAATTCAGACATATAACAGGCATGTTTATAAATCTACTCTTGTCTTTTCAGACAAATCTAATGTAAAACTGACCATATTGATATTAAAGAACTTTTGGTGAAGTCATATACATTTAAATCACCTGGAAATACAATAGAATACACCAATAAACTATCTTGTTTATAGTATGAATTAATATATTGATTATGTGAAGAAGATAGAGTAGACATGACACTTTGGGATGTGGTTTAATGGCCATAGTGGTGTTAGGTCAACACTTGAATTCAAAGATCTTAGAGGTCTTTTCTAACCCAAACAATCCTATGATTCTGTGAAAAAGGAGGAAAAAACATTAATAAATTACTTTTCACAGTGAAAATAAAGTGTAGAAATGAATTATTAGTGATGTGTGAATAATTTGCAGCAAGTTTATTTATAGGATCAATATCTCTTCCTGTTTTTTTTTCTGAATATTCACAAACAAAGAACTTGAACCCATTTAAACAGAGTATTGAAGGAATATTAGGCTTCTGTGTTCTCATTCTCACTGTTGCTTAGCTAAACTGTGTAAAGGTGCAGTTCTCATAAATCTCAGCATAACTTAAAACTGGGGGAAAAGTAGGTATCACTGGTCTCCAGTGAACTTTTGTTGAGATAATATTTTTTTTTAGCAAATTAAGTACTGAATGAATTAAGAAAACCTAAAAGCTGTATGATGATAGCCAATAGTCATTGGAGTGCAATGGTACAAAATTTTGTGAGTCTATTGGAGTTCTTCACCAAGAGCTTTCTGCTTTGCTACTTCCTATCACAAACATACTTCTGTATCATGCAGTCCTCCGCTGTCATGCCAAAAATCATTGTGTTCTTTAGGTTTTTCCACCATTATAAGTGATAGATTATCTGGTCTCTTCAGAACTAGGGAAAAGAAGCAGCCACTGAGGTCTTTGCAAACAATCCTTGTGCGCTCACCAAGACTTAGTGAACTCCAGAGAGCTTTTTTGGTTACTCAGCAGAGAGGAGAAAAACCAGAAGCTGCTAGACAGCCCGAGACACTGTGCCCCGGAGACTGACTGTGTTATCTATGTTTTGAGTTCTTATTCTTATCCATCTCAGCAAGCCTATGAGTGAAGTAGACATCACCATTGTTTCCATTTTCTCAGCCTATACTGTAATTTTCTCCATTAAAATATTCCAGTTAGCCTCAAACCAGCACACATTCGCAGCATGACTGTTGTCGTCTACAAAAAGTAAAATCTTAAAAATAAGGAAATCTTGAAAATAAATCATCTCCATATCTTCATGGATACTTTGAAGGTACTCCAGATTCAGGAACTGACAACTCTTTTGTAGATCTAATTATAGACAGAGCTTTCTGTAACAAAATTATTGCTAGCCTGTTTGAAAAGAATTGAACCATACTTAACAGAGAAAACCAGAACTAAATCTGGATAGCTTATACAGTTTATATATAATTTTGTCTAAGTGCTATTTCATTTGGTATTATGACAATACATTCTGTAGTGCTTTGCTCCAAGGAAAAATTGTCATTACCTGTGAATCCTGGGAACAGCCGATGAGGAAAGCTGAAGAAACATTACTCAGTAGCTTTGGCATTAAGCAGGTTTCTCAGAGGTCTAGGCCTCTCAGACAGAGGAAATCTGGATAGGAAATAAATATGAAGAAAATAAGACTAACAAAAACCACATTAGAACAGTCTTCTAAAAAAAAGTAATAGCATGCAGTTTTTAGGAAACAACAAATTCAGCTCATGTATGTTCACTTAGAAAACTAAATTTGCAAATTTATTTGAAGAATTGAAGTTGAGATAAAGGTCTCTCTTTAAATTTAATCCCAATATTACAGTTTTAATTATAACTGTAGTTACTATATACACGTACACTTACGTGCAAGATCTGAATTGGATTAAGGAAATAATAAACATACAGATGAAATTATAGGCAAATCAGTTTAAATGGCAATATGTTCCAGATACCAAAGGAGATGCTGGTAAAATGCCTGGGATGTGACGTCAAAGACGATGAGTAAGTGAGGTTTAGTAGTAGCATTGAATTAATGCTGAAGATAAAGTAGCAGTGATATATGCACCACGAGGAATTCACACAGGAAGCTGTAAACAAGAAAGTTTAATTAATTAATTAACCGTTGCACTAGATGGATGGGGGAATATATTCTGTTTGAACCTTCATTCTGGCACGGTGCAGGTGCCCTGTCATGCCAGGGTTGCTGAATTCCTTGTGCCTTGTGGTTGATAGGTGCCTAGAAGCAAGGAAAATGGAATCTGAATCTTTTCCTTTTGCCTGGGAAAATATTTAGAGAAGTCCATAACTTTTCTCTTTTCATCTTTTTTCTTTTTTTAAAAAAATTTTTCCCCTCTTTTTAATTTTTTTTTTACTTTTTTTTTTTTCACTCAAAATGTACAGTTTAGGGAATACAGTTTTCCCAAAATATACAACAGTCCCAATCCTGCAAGATTGTGATATCTTCATCAATTCTGATTTATCCTGATCTCCTCTAGGTAGAATGTATGCAAGAGAAAACCAACACATCTAAATATTAAAACTGGGGCTAGAAAGCCTAGAAAGTTTTTATCTCCAGAATGTCCAAATGAAGTTTTGATGCAATGATCTTGCAGGAAAGACATCTACTCTACCTAGTGCATTGAACAGTGTTTCAGGGCCCTGCAAGAAACACCAGTTGGGACTCTGACACCCTACTCAAGGCCCAGGACCCCATTTTGGCCCCCAGACCCAGCACAACAGCAGCTGGACTGGTCTGCAGCTCCCTACAGCTCTGCCCTGTCATGGGGCCTGCCAAGTCAAGACCACCCATGCCCTGGCCTGTCACCATTCCCATCCCTGATGCTGTGGACTGTGTTAGCCTCATTTACCCTCGCTGGACATGAGCCTCATCTGTACACCTGGCTTGACCTGAGACCTACTTGATCAAGGCTCAGGCGAGGCCTTATTGCTGTCTACAACTACCTGAAGGGTGGTTGTGGCCAGCAGGAGGTTGCTTTCTTCTCTCAGGCAACCAGCACCAGAACAAGAGGTCACAGTCTCAAGCTGCGCCAGGGGAAGTTTAGGCTGGAGGTGGGGAGAAAGTTCTTCACCGAGAGAGTCATTCCCCACTGGAATGGGCTGGCCAGGGAGGTGGGGGAGTCGCCGTCGCGGGAGGTGTTCAGAGCACGTTTGGACGTGGCACGTGGTGCCATGCTCTAGTCTCGAGGTCTGTGGTAATGGGTTGGACTTGATGATCTTTGAGGTCTCTTCCAACCTTGGTGATACTGTGATACTGTAACATGACTTTGCCTACTGATCTGAACTCTTGCATTTGTCTGCTGCCTCACTGTGATGATGGGATGGACTTCTCAGCCCTGGACCCTGAGGGAGCAGCTGCTCCTTCCTGCTCCCCAGCAGTCAGCTTCTAAATGAATTTTCACCAGTAATGATTGCAAAGTATTAGGAAATAATGTGCATTTGTGCTAGTGGTCTTGAAACGATAAATTCCACATCCAACTACAAACATACATTGTTCATTTAAGCTGTCAGATACGTGTTAAAGCATTTATGTCCAATGTATTATGCTGTAAGTCCAGGTACAACATAGTTGAAATAAATCCCATACTTAATTACAATCAAACCTTTTTCTGTTACTGTGTCTTCACAAATTCAAAAATATCTTCATTATAAGAATATTATTATGTGAAGTCTTACCTGCTGAGAACTATAGGATCCTGACAGTAAAATTAAAAATTCACTCCTGTAGATTTTTGATATGAAGGTGTCATACCAATAGCAAAAGCCAATATTCACTTTTATGCAAGTATAACCTTCTTCTATGTACACCTTAGTAATTAGGTGAACTTTCAATTAATTAATAGCCCCTATTCTTTGCATATGGAACCTTTGCAAATTAATCTTTCAACAATTTAAGAGGTATGGTCTTTGCACTGTGCTTTGAAAAGGACCTTATATACTCCTTTAGCTGATGCATCTAACCAAGATCAGGATTCAAGTTAAACAAATAATATTTAATCTTAGTCATTTTCTGTTAGAAGATTGACTTATTTTCACATTCCTACCAAATATCGATTATAAGTCCATTTTAATGGGTTTTAATGGATGAGTGGGCTCTCCTTTTTTGGAGTTACTGTGACTTGACAGGAGGTGAAATAGAAAAAGGATAATCTCTACAGTTTTCTTCTTAGTGAGAAAGAGACTTCCTAAACAAACAGGACTGAAACTTAACATGCTGAACCACCTCTGGAGGAAACTGTGTATTCAGATTATACAAGAAGCCAAATCACAGATGTAATTACAGGTATAGATATCCTTAGAATAAATTATTATTTATTTTCGTATGTGTGAATATAAATCCAAAGTTGTAAGCTTTCTCTAGTGCGTGATTTTCCAGAAGTCTGAAATTGTAATATTATGATGCTAGGGGTAGTAGGTTCATTAATGTACTTCTGAAAAAATCAGAACTAAAATCCAGTGAATCATAGATAGGATGTATGGCATCCAGTTTTGTGTTTAAATCACAATCTCTACTGATTGTCTAAAAGTGAATGCATAAATTTTCCTAAAGTATCTAGTCAAGCCAGTAGAAACATCTTCTGATGAAAAGATACAAGAAAATATATGGGTTTATAAGCAGAGCTATTCCCTTGAAGAATTTTTGGGTTTGTTTCAGAGTTCCCATTTTCTTCATAGGAAAGTCCATGGGACCGGATGGGATCCATCCACGAGTGCTGAGAGAGCTGGCAGATGAGCTGGCCAAGCCGCTCTCCATCATTTTCCACCAGTCCTGGCTCACTGGAGAGGTCCCAGACGACT